>CABHPQ010171822.1:0-57958 GCA_902168405.1 Peromyscus aztecus | reverse complement strand
TTATTTATTCCCTCACGGATCACATGCTCTTCATTCCCCAGTTTGACAATGTTAGCCATTCCCTTGCTTTTCCTAATAGTTTCATCATCATCTTATGCAAACACACGCCTTACAGTCTACCTTGTTATGGGACTTTATATAAAGGGAATTGGAACCGGTATTCTACTGCTTCTTTACTCAACACTTAAAAAATTTATCCTTATTGCTTCTGGTTAGTTTGCTGGTTAGTAGCCAGTTGTAAAAGTATACCACAATTTACTGTTGGTGGATAGTAGAGTTTTAAAATTGTTTTTGGCAATACTCTTTGACGGGGTTATGGTTACTAAAATATATGCATCTCATGTTTTGAAGGGAGGCAGTTTGAAAGGTAGTTCTTTTTGTTTTAGTTACACTGTTAGTCTAAGTCTTATATTACTAAACCCCTTTGGTCCAGAAAGGCCTTCATAAAACAACCAACCCCTTTCTTGTGTTTCTAAGAGGTCTTGATAAACACTACCTCTTCTAAGGCCATTGTTTCATGCTCATTGAAGAGATAAGTTGTTTCTTTACTCTAGAGACTGCATTGTAGAAAGGAGATGAGCTTGAAGGTTGGATTGGAATGACTGGAAAGTTTTGTTTTGGTTTTCTTTTTCATTTTTTTAACCTTAAGTTTGTGGCTTTAATATTTTGTTTGAAGTAAATTCTTGAAACATACTCATTTAATTTTGTCATAAATATAAATACAACATTCATAATATTTTTGTACAGTTATCACATCTTCTGCTAGGTAATTCAAGCCTACCTTGAAGAGTGTATAAATCTAAACTTCTGGAGAGAATTGTAATAAAAGAAAACAAAAACTTAACTCTAGTTTAGCTTTTGCAGAAGCAGTTTTCAGAACTGAATAGAAAACATACCAGTATTTTCAATTATTGTATCAATATAATAAATAGACAATTACAAAACACATAATATGTACCTCAGTTTGCTTAAGAGTATTGATACTTTGTGTGTTGTGTGTGTGCTTGTGTATGTGCTATATGCATGTGTATACATGTGTGTGGAGGTCACTAGTTGACAAGGGTTTTTTTCCCTAATCCCTCTCTACCCAGTTTTTGAGGTAATGCCTCTCACTGAGCCTGGAGCTGGTCAATTTAGTGGTCTGGCTGAACAGCAAGTCCCAGTGAGCCTCTTGTCCATTGCTTCTCCAGTCCTAGGATTGCAGACACGCACTCCACTGCTGTGCCTAGTCTTTTTTATATGACTTCTGTGATCTGAACTCTGGCCCTCATACTTGTAAGTACTTTTTTGACCCTGATGATACATTTTTAACTAATTTTTTAAAGTTAGATACAAAATAATCTCTTTGATGATGACATTTCATACACATACATTGTTGTATCTTGATCCTATATGCCTCCCTATCCATCCCAACCATTTGATGATATATTTTTTTTTAAAGGTTTATTTATTTATTATGTATACAGTGTTCTGCTTGCATGTATGCCTGCAGGCCAGAAGAGGGCACCAGATCTCATTATAGATGGTTGTGAGCCACCATGTGGTTGCTGGGAATTGAAGCTCTGGAACCATCAGCCAGTGCCCTTAACCTCTGAGCCATCTCTCCAGCCCCCATTTGATGATATTTTTAAACATAATGTTAACTTCTATTTCACTGAAAAAAAATTAAAGTCCCACTAGATATGAAGTTCCTCAAATTTTTTACCACTTATTTAAAATTTCACTTATTTTTACTTTTCTTACTCTTGTGTCAGAGTATAGCACATATTCTTTACCTGGATCTCATGTTCTTCACCCTTTTCCCCCTTCACTAGTCAACATTAATTTACATCTTAATTGTTTCTCTGCTGTAGGGCATCATCACTTGCAAATACTTTAGGGAATTCCTTTTCTTAAAAAAAATTCAGTGTGTGTGTGTGTGTGTGCATGCGCTTGCACCTGTCTACTTTGCTTGTCAGGGTGTGCACATGCCACAGTGCACATGTGGGAGTCAGAGGACAACTTGTGAGAGTTGGTTCTGTCCTTTCACTATATGGGTCCTGGGGATCAAACTCAGTCATCAGGCTCAGGCACAAGTGCCTTTATCAGTTAAGTCTTCTTACTGGCCCTGGCTTTTAGGCAAATATTGAAGTGGTTTGTGTATGCAGGGTAGACATCACTCATCAGAAATGCTTAAGATCAGAAGTGTTGCCATTTCAGAGTTTGGGGACTTAGGATATTGCATGTACATGATACACCCCAGGGATGGGGGTCAAATCTAAACAGGAAATGCATTTGTGTTTCATATGAACCTTAAGTACAAAGCTTGAAGGTCATTTTAGTAACTTTTGGTGCACTGGGTTTTTACTTTGGCCACTCTAGTGAGGTCAGGTATGGAATTTTCCATTTGTAGCATCATGTTGTTTCTCAGAAAGTTTTGGAATTGGGAGGATTTCAATTTTGAATTTTCAGATTAAGGATGCTCAGCTATTACTTGCATTTCTTGAGAGACCCAGTATTTGTTTGATTCTGAAAGGGGTCTCTTCAAAAGAATGAAGTATGCTTTTTTCCTTTTGGCAGAGTACCGGCTACAACCTTAGTCTTCCTCTAACTTTTATTCTGCCTCTTTGACTCTTGCAGTTATGCTGACTAAAAGCTTACATTTTATATTTTGATTTTTAATACTTATTCATTTTTTAGTTCTCTTTGGAATTGCTTTCACCTCACCACAGAAACAGCTTTGTTTAATCAAAATTCATTATTTTGAAAAATGTTTTATTAACTATTTTATCGGGTAAATACAAATGTTTCATAAAGCAACTTTGTGGTGGACATTTTTCAAACATAGCAACCAGACACCAGCCTGGACATGTTGGAATTTATATTCCCATGGGAGGAAATAGACAGTAGACAGGTGAACAAATGAAGAATATGATTTCAAGAAATGACAAGTGCAGATAGCCTAAGTGGAGAGTGACCAAGAGAGAAAGTAGTTTAGGAAGTCGGGGAAGAAAAGACTTTCGTCATCCAAAACAAAGAGCTGAGGTTGAGAAGATGTCAGCCAGGTTTTTTAAAAACAAAGCTGAGGAGAGAATGTACCCGGTAGGGAAAATGGGGAGAAAGCGTGAGGTCAAATGGGAATGGAACACACTTTAGTTCGTTTGCATTGCTGTAGCAAAACGCTGTGTGCTGGGTAGGTTGTGAACAACAAATATTTAATCCTAATGGCTCTGGAGGCTGGGAATTCTAAGATCATGGCAATAAAAGATTTCATATCTGGTGGGGGCTTGTTTCCTGGTTCATAGATACCTTGTTGTTGTTTCCTCACGGTACAGAGTATGAGAGAAATTTGAGGCCTTTTCTATAAGGGAAATTAATAAGATAATAAGGGTAGTTTGTTTATATTTTGGTGCTAGGAATTGAACCCAGGGTTATAAGAATGCTAAGTGTGTGTTCTACTACCAACAGGCCCCTGTACCTCTTATTATCATTATTCATATGAGGACTAGGGTTTATTCATATGAGATTGAGGGACATACAGTTTTTCAGGTCAGAGCAACACGTTAAAGGAACAGAAAGCTTAACAGTAAAGCTGATTGATAGGTGAAGAAGAAAGTATTAGATCTTTAAAGAGAAGGCAGGACCTTTATAAGTTTGGATTTATCCTAATTGCAATAGAAAGCCGTTGGCGTGTTTTTGATCAGCCTCTCAACATTTTAAAGTGATTAACTTGACTTTAGGGTGAAGAATAAGTTTTGTGGAGCAAGGGAAGGAGCAGGAAGACCAGTAGGAAACTTGGAGGTGGGGGAGGGTGGCACCTGGGTCTAGGCACTTGCATATAAAGTATGTAGAAATGGATGGATTAGGATATGCATTTTAACTTGTTGATATATTTGATGAGAGTCAAGAAAGAGAAAAGCCAAAGATGACTCTTCACTTTTTTTTTTTTTTTTTAACCTTGGGCATGTACACACTTGATGTTGGCTCAACATGAAGAAGATCTGGAAAGAATGTGGGACAAGGCTAAGAACGAGGGGTAGATGAGGGATTTCAGAAGTTTGTTTCAGACATTGTAAAGTTGCTATGGCAGTGAATGTTCAATAAAAGTGACACAGTGTTAAGTGCTCTGATACAGGTGTGTTCATAGGTTTTGGGGAATGGAAAGTACTAAGCCTTTTGGGGGCAAGTAAATGTAGGAGCCCCTTTTTGCCTATGTTCTCATAGCGTAGCTGAGTTTATAGTGATAGGGTGCTAATCATACTATGCTATATACTTATTTATGTGCTCTGGACCTTGTAGATTAATTGAAAGATGAACTTGTATGGTTTTTTTTGTTGTTGTTGTTCTCCATTTGTTGTCCCTATACATGAGAATTGCTTTTTAGTATGACTATATAAAACTTTGGTGAATAGATATGACTATTGCAATCTGATACCATGAACTAAAGCTGATTTTGTGTGTGTGTGTGTGTGTGTGTGTGTGTGTGTGTGTGTGTGAGAGAGAGAGAGAGAGAGAGAGAGAGGGAGAGAGAGAGAGAGAGAATATATATTTAAGAAATGTTCTAGTGAAAAGGTCAGTAGAACTTGATGGGTGATTAGAAAATTTGAATCAATGAGAGGAATAAATAGTGATAATAATAATGTTTAGTGCTTATTATATGCCAGGTGCTATTTTAAGTCTTTATACATATTACTTATATTCGTTTAACCCTTACACAATTTTATGAGGTATAGACACTATTAATATCATCTCTAGTTAATAGATGAAGAAGCCATCTCCAGAGAAATAGTGTGCTTAAGGTTATGCAATTAAGAAGTTAATAGGCTGGGAGGTGGTGGTGCACCCTTTAATCCCAGCACTTAGGCAGAGGCAGGTGGATGTCTATGAGTTCAAGGCCAGCCTGGTCTACAGATTCAGGTCCAGGACAGACAAGGCTACACAGAGAAACCCTCTCTTGAAAAAAAAAAAAAGTAGTGGAACTAGGAGGAAGTCTCATATTAAAATGTTCTTATTGTGTGTTGTGTTACTTCCCAGTTGAGAAGGAAAATTTCGTGTGTATTCTCTGAGGTCTGTACAAACATCAAGTGCCATTCTGATGGATATTGATATTAGAGATCACTGGAATGTGGAAAGTACTCATATGGAATTGGTGTGGAAGCTAGCAGACCAGAAACTGAAGTTTCGGATATACAGCTCTCTTTGATACCCACAGTATTGCCTTGAAAGCTAGGGGAGGGATGGTAGCAACTCTGTCATGAAGTGCCAGACAGGCTTTTCCTAGTTAATTAGACTAGCCTAATATCTATTTTTGTAGAATCCACACTTGACTAGTCGTTTTACTAAGGAGAATAAAGAAAAGTTTAGTTTGTTTAGCACACTGCTCTAAGACACCTTCCTGTTATATAAAGAACTCTGGAGGCTGGAGAGATGGCTCAGTGGATATGATAAGGCTTGAGTTTTGATCCTTAGAACTCATATGTTCTAGTTAGATTTCTATTGCTGTGATAAAATACCATGACCAAAAGGAACTTGGGGAGAAAAGGGCTTATTTCTGTTTACAGTTTGTATTAGTTACTTTTCTGTTGCTGTGATAAAATACCACAAGATCATGATGGAGAACCCACAGAGACAGCTGACCCGAGCTAGTGGGAGCTCATGGGCTCTGGACTGACAGCTGGGAAGCCAGTATGGGACTGAACTAGGCCCTCTGAATGTGGGTGACAGGGTCTGTTTGTGGGACCCCTGGCAGTGGGACTAGGATTTATCCCTGGTGCATGAACTGGCTGTTTGGAGCCCATTCCCTATGGAGGGATACTTTGCTCAGCTTTGATGCAGGAGGGAGCGGCTTGGTCCTGCCTCAATTTGATATGCTAGGCTTTGTTGATGCCCCACAGGAGGCCTTACCCTCTTTGAGGAGTGGATGGGGAATGGGATGGGGGGAGGTGTGAGGGGGTGGGAGGAGGGGAGGGACAACTGTACTTGGTATGTAAAGTGAAAAAAAAATTAAAAAGGAGACTTCCAAATCAACTCCTGCTGTATATCTTTCTTAATGTTAAGTCTATATTCCAAGCTGTTTCCTAAATATTTCTTCTTTTCTCCTTGTAAATAAAAATCACAATGTGCAAATAAATTAATTACCCCCCCCCCAAATACCATAACCAAGGCAGCTTATAGAAGAAAGGGTTTATTTGGGGCTTACAGTTTCAGAGGGTTAGAGTTGATGACCACCATGGTGGGAAACATGGCTGCAGACAAGCATGAAGCATCTGATAGCTCATATCCTAATCCATAAGCAGGAAACAGAGAGTGCATGGCAGAGGCCTGGAAACCTTAAGCCCACCCCCAGTGACACATCTCCTTTAACAAGGCCACCCTTCCTAATGTCAAATAGCTACCAACTGGGAACCTAGTATTCAAATGCCTGAGACTTATGGGGGACATCTCATTCAAACCACCACACAGTTGTAGTCTTGAAGAGAAATTGGGGTAGGAACTCAAGGCAGGAACCTGGAGGCAGAAACTGATGCAGAGACCATGGAGCATGTTGCTTACTGGCTTGCTCCTCATGGCTTACTCAGGCCACTTTCTTATACCACCTAAGATCTGCCCAAGAGTGGTACCACCCACATGGTCTGGGTCCTCCCACATCAATCATTAATCCAGAAAATGCTCTACAGACTTGCCTACAAGCCAGTCTGATGGAAGCATTTTCTCAATTGAAGTCCCCTCTTCTCAATATGACCTTGGTTTGTGTCAAGTTGAACAAAAACTAACCAGCATGCCATGTAAAGCCAGATGGTAGCAAGCATCTGTAATTGCAGAGATCCTGTGCAAGGATGGGTGGTGGAGACAGGAGAACCCTGGAAGCTTATGGGCCAGCTAGCCTGGCATATGCAGCAACAGACAATAGACCCTGTCTAAAACAAGATGAAAAGGCTAGGGCTGACTCTTGAGATTGTCCTCTGCCCTGCACACACACACACACACACACACACACACACACACACACACACACAAACACACACACAGTGGTGGCGGGGAGGAGACTGACTCTTGGAAGACTTGTGGAGACAACTTTTAGACATAGCTTATTTTTAAGGTTCAAGTAAATGTGTAAGGAAGACATCTAGAAAGCATGAATACTTATCTAAATTGTTCTATAATCAGCATATATATGTATATTTTTATCTATATATATAGATAAAATCAGTACATATATCTATCTTGATGACATCATCCTTATAGCATAAAAATAGAAAAGATCTTGAGAATATGGAGTTCAAACTGAGCCTTAAAATGTTAGTGAAGAAGAGTGTTTTTAGATGTATGTATTAAGAATTTGTAGAATTGTTCTTGGAGGTGTTAATCAGGTGATAAAGTTGTCAAAGTGGAAGGGAACAAATTATGAAGAACTTTGCATGTTGGGCAAAAAATAGATCTTGGCAATTGAAGTGTGGTAGAAAGCCAATAAGGACTGCAGGGAAGCTTTTTTGAATTTCAGGATCTCAGGTGTACTGTGAATGAGATTCTGCGTGTAAACAACATTCCTTTGTGATTCATATGTTCACCAAAATTTAAAAATTAATTGCCAAAGTGAGAAGTTATTTATTCTGCTTTCCTGAGTCAAATGTTTGTAACAGGAGCACACTTCTCAACAGAAACTGTGTGAGAAGTGGTAGGATTTTTTTTGGGGGGAGAGGGGTAGGATTTTTATATAGCTCCTAAAGTTCTAAATGATTTAGAAATTTAAGTAGTCTATGAGATTTATGCTGACATTCCAGGTGGGCAGTAGCTCGAGATGTATAGAAATGCACTCTCTATCTTATTTAGGGAAGGAAAAGGAAATAGATCCACCAACCTACTTTGAAGCCAAGCTGCACAGGGTATACTCAAGCTAGTCAGTGGGGATATCTTGATTTTATAATTTCCTCAGAGTGATGTTGAAGAACAGCAGCTGTGTTGAAGGAAAAGGTCTAGGATGTTCTTAGAAAATTCTCACTTATAACACGATGATTGACTTGATTCAGGAAGAGAATACTACTTTTCTAAATGACATAATTTCTTAGATACATTGCTAAGTAAAAACATAGTGGAGTAGTGGGGCTACTATGCTAACCTGGAAAACTTAGAACATTTGTTCTAAGTTAGATGTACATTAGATGTAATTAGATAGTACATCTGTATGATAAATTCCTAGAAATGAAATTATTTGGATAGAAGCTATATGTATACTTTTAGTGTTAATAGATTTTGCATACTTGCTTTCCATAAACAATCATCCTATACTACCACAAATGATGCATAGGTATGATAAGTTAGATATCTAACATTTGAGTCTGGGGAGCTGGGTCAGTGGATAAGAGTGCTTGCTGTACAGGCATGAGGACCAGAGTTTGAATCCCTAGCACTATGCCAGAAGCCAGGCATGAACGCACATGCCCGGAACCCTAGCATAGCAGAATGGAGACAAGTAGATCTCAGGGTTCTCTGACCAGACAATCTAGCTGAAATGGTTGGCTTCCAGTTCAGTGAGAGACCCCTGTCTCAAGATAATAAGGTGGAGAGTGATCTCAATATCCTGCTCTGGTCTCTGCATTTGTACACTCGTGTATATATAAAACACACACACACACACACACACACACACACATATCCAATTTATTGACTTTTGTCAAAGTGGTGGTTAAAAGTGGGTCCTTAGTATTATTTTAATTCATATCACATCTCACTAAAGCAGTGGTTTTCAACCTTCCTAATGCTGCAACCCTTTAATCCTCTTAGACCTCATGTTGTGATGACCCCCAACCACAAAATTGTTTTGTTGCTGCTTCAAAACCATAATTTTGCTACTGTTATGAATCATAATGTAAATATCTGATTATGCAGGATGTCTGATTTGTGACCCTTAAAGGGGTCACAACCCACAGGTTGAGAACCACTGCTCTAAAAGGTATTGTTGAATGTTTCTGTAAATATTCATATTCTTTTTCTAATTTTTCTGTTAGAATATTTCTTTTGCCTTTTTACTTATAGAAACTGTAAATGTTTTAGAGAAAGTATCCTCTTATGGATGGCTAGCAAACTTTGTGTTACTGTACAATGGCAATAGCTAACATGTGACTAATGGCTACCATATTTGACAGAGGTTTGGAGGTAGACTCTTGTTTGCTACCAACTCATGTTTCTTCAGAAAAGTGATAGGAGGGCATGCATCTTTAAAAAGCATACTCACTATCATAGTTTTGTTTGGAAAACATAGATAAATTTCTTTTCTTTTCCTTTTTTAATTTTTGGGATTGTATTTTAATTACAATCCTTCTCCCTTCCCTTTCCTCCCTCCAAAGACTCCCATATTTCCTGCCCAGCTCTCCTTCAAATTCATAGTCTCTTTTTCCATCAATTGCTATTACATGCATATATATATATATATACATATATATATATATATATACATACATACACACATGTATATTTCTAACTCTAGCCTGTTGAGTCCATATAATGTTACTTGTATATATGTCTTCAGGGCTGACAGTTTGGCACTGGACAGCTATTGTTGGCTCTTCTCTAGGGAATACCACCTCTCCTGCTCCCAGCTTTACTCAGTTGCCCATAATCCCGTGTAGGGCTGAGACTCCATGGGCTTTTCCCTGTCTAGTTTGACATGTTTGTTGGTGTCATCCTTGTTCAGCTCACTCTTGGGTGGTCATGTTGGTGAGACTTTACGGGTGTGACTTCTGATGTTACTAGGAGACACAATGTCAGCAAACTGCTGATCCTCTGGCTCTTACAGTCTTTCTGCCCCTTCCTCTGCAATGTGTGGGAGTGTTTTGTACATGTATCCATTGGGACTGGGCTCCACAACTCTGTATATTGATTGGTTGTGGTTTTCTCTAGTATCTCCATCTGCTGTAAAGAGAAGTTTCCTTGATAAGGGGTAAGGATTACACGTATCTGTAGCTATAAGGAGAAATGTTTACAGATTGTTGTGGGGGATTATGTTGGTTTAGTAAATTAGTAGTAGATTAGTAGAATGAGCAGAATCTCCTCCAATAAACATGATTTCACTAGCATTGATTAGTTATATAGGTTTCCAGTACTAGGGATGGTATCTCTTTTGTTGAACAGGGCTTTTGCTTTTTTTTTTAAAGGTGTGTGTGTGTGTGTGTGTGTGTGTGTGTGAGAGAGAGAGAGAGAGAGAGAGAGAGAGAGAGAGAGCACATGAGTACATGTGTGCATGGGTACACACAAAAGCTAGAAGGAGACATCAGATCAGATCCCTTGGAGCTGGAGGCATTTGTGAGCTTCTCCCCTCAATGTGAATGCTGGGATCTGAGCTCGAGTCCTCTGATTAAGCACTCTTAACTACTGAACATCTCACTAGCCCTAGGCTTTATACTATAGATTCTTAAGAAACGTAGCTTGGTATCCTCTGCTTTACTGATGGGAAAGTTAAAAACAATAGAAAACATGAATGAAATAGAATGTTAATAAATTTCAAAACTTACTGATGTAAAAAGTCACAGCTCTGTTTTAAATGGAGTGCCTCTCCATTATTTTTCATACTTCCTACTAGGTTACCACCAAAGAACATCAGTTTGGTCTCGGGGCTCCAGTTTCTGAAGCTGGAAAAAACCAGAATACTCTCCAACTAGAACAAGAAGTGAGAACCCAAGATAGATTCATCTCTACACTGAAATTACAGGTTAGTCCTCGTTTATGTATTAATAAATACTTCTCTTAATTAATTTGGGATATGGATGTATTTTAAAATAAGAAAATTGAGGGCAAATAATTACTAATTCAGAGCTTGTTTAAATCTAAAGATTCTAAAATTCAGTTTTTATTACCACTTTGATATAATAGATTCAGAGTTAGTGAGAAAACTATGTGGTATTGTTTTTTTGTTTGTTTGTTTTTGTTTTTTTAGTTTTTTGAGACAGGGTTTCTCTGTGTAGCTTTGCGCCTTTCCTGGAACTCACTTGGTAGTCCAGGCTGGCCTCAAACTCACAGGCTGGCTTGTTTGTTTATTTTAAGACAGGCTCTTGCTATGGAGACCAGATTGGCTTCCAACTCAGCAATACTTTTGTGTCAGCCCTGCAAATTCTGGGGTTACAGGTATGAGGCCATGCCAGGCAGATCAGCTATTTTTTAATGCAAAATCTTACTTAGCGGCCGGGCGGTGGTGGCACACGCCTTTAATCCCAGCACTCGGGAGACAGAGGCAGGCTGATCTCTGTGAGTTCGAGGCCAGCCTGGGCTACCAAGTGAGTTCCAGGAAAGGCGCAAAGCTACACAGAGAAACCCTGTCTCGAAAAACCAAAAAAAAAAAAAAAAAAAAAAAACTTAGCTATTTCCAGCCATGTGAAATAGCATTTCCATTGCTGTTGAAATAACAAGTGGTTAAATAATTATGACACGTAGCTAGCAAATGACAAATAGGATTTCTCTGAACTTCAAGTTAGCAGGGATTTGAATATAGTGCTCTGCACTACAGGTTTGGGATCGTCTGTTCTCATGGTACCTGGCATATGGTACAATAAAGGCTCTTAAAACAGACCTTCTAGGGGCTGGAGATGTAGTCCAGTTGGTAGAGTACTTGCCTAGCACACACAGAGCCCTGGTTTTGATCCCCAGCACCACATAAACTGGGCACCGAGAACATGTCTGTTATCCTAGCACTCAGGAGGTAGAGGCAGGAGGATCAGACATTCAAGGTAATCCTCAGGCTTCACAGTGACTTTGAGGCCAGCCAGGGCTACATGAGAATCTGTCTGGGGTAGAAAAGCAGGGACTTTGGGGGAAGATAAAGTAGACTTAACATTTCGTTTCCTTTTTCCTTCTGTTAAATACAGTTTCAAACTGTGAACATTAGATATAAAACAGTATAACACTTTTTTCCTTTTATTAAACATAGATTCTTTTCTCATACAATCTAAATATAGTTTCCCCTCCCTCTACTCCTCTCAATGCCTCCCCACCTCCTCTCCCATCCAGATCTACCCCCTTTCTGTCTCATTAGAAAAGAACAGATTTCTAAGAGGTAACAACAAAACATAACAAAATGAAATATAATAAGATAAAACAAAAACCATCTTTATTTTTTTGGACAAGACAAACTAACGAAAAATAAAAGAGCTCCAAGAGCAGGTACAAAAATCAGAGACCTACTCATTCACACATTCATGAGTCCCCCAAAAGTGCTAAACTGAAAGCTATAGTATATGTGCAGGGGACCTGGTACAGACTCATGCAGGCCCTTGATTGCTGCTTCAGTCTCTGTGAGCTCATAGGAGCTTTACTCAGTTTGTTTAAGAGGGCCTTCTTCTCCTGGTGTCCTCCATCCCCTTTGTCTTCCCTACTTATTCTGCCTCCTCTTCTTTGGGGTTCCCTGAGTTCTGAGGGGAGGGATTTGATGGGGACATCTTGTTTAGAGCTGTGTGTTTCAAGGTCTCTCTCGGTGTGTGTAATGTCTAGCTGTGGGTCTGTGTATTTGTTCCCATCTGCTACAGGAACTCTAGGAAGCCTCTCTGATGATAGTTGAATAAGATACCAACTGAGTATAGCAGAATATCATTAGGAGTCATTTTATTGTTACTTTCCACTGTACTAGGTTTCCATACCACCCCTCAAATGTCCTTCAGTTCTAGCTGTCTCTCCCCTCACTCGCCCCCTCAATCTCATCTCTCTTCCTCCCCACATAATCCTCCTGTTCTCATGCTCTTCTCCCATATCCCCCTTTCCTGCTTCCATTCCACCCATAAAATCTATTCTATTTCTCCTTCCCAGGGAGATCCATATGTCCCCCCTAGTCCCTTCCTTTATGCCTATCCTCTCTGGTTCTGTGGATTATAGCTTAATTATTTTTTGTTTAATGGCTAATATTTAGATATAAGCAAATATGTAAAATGTAGACACAAGAATAAAGACTAGTTAGGGAACCTCAACACAAAAAGAACAGCATGGTATAGTTCTTATATTTTCTCTTCCTCAGTATATTCCAGAAAAACTTGTAGGCTAGCAACTTGAAGTGACAGGAGGAACATGCAAAAAAGGATCCCAGAAAAGCACAAGGCAGATGACTTTAAGATAATAACTGCCTGCTCCAAAACAAGCAGATTAAAAGAACACTACAGACCTTCCCTGCCAGCATAAACCAGAGAGAGTCTAGACTATAATCCTTGCCAGGCTGTGACAGGGAGCCTCAGTTCTGCCTCTTCTTGACCTCATTTCCTATCTCTGCCCCTAACAAGAGTAGTATCAAAGAAAACTGAGTCGGGAACCAAGACTTTACCCCCATCAGGTAGTAGGGAGGTACATAGTCTTCTGATGTCAATAGAGACCACGGTGGGCACCCAGACATCTGCTCTTACCCTACAGTAAGAAGCACCCTTAATGCTAGTGGGGTATCAGAGGAGACAGAGCAGAGTCAGGACTTTACTTCTCCTAACAAGGCCTCTCTTCTGATTTGAATCTGAATTGTTCCCCACAGGCTCTTTTTTTAGTGGTCAGTCTTCAGCTTGTGGTGCTATTTTAGGAGGTGGAGACTTTAGGAGGCGGGGCCTGGCTGGTGGAAGTAGCTCACTGGGGATTGGCGTTTGAAGGATATGCCGGCCCATGGTTCCAGTCTGCACTCTGCTTCCTGGTCCACCAATGTGTGAACCAGCCCGTTCTGCTTGTGTCAGAACATTTGAGTAAGACTGAATTAAAAGGTAATGAACTAATCTATTTGGTGGAGGAGATTCCAAATGTTCTTGTTTTTGTGGTGGTGGGAATCAAACCAGGGCCTTGCACATGTTAGACAAGCACTCTATTCTTTGGAATAGAAATATCTGGAAGATAGTTCCAGATCTTAGGAGAGGAAATTTCAAGACTGCATAATAATCAAGCTGTGGCATTACTACGCTCAGATAGCCTTTTTTTTTTTTTTCCCTGTTCAGTTTTAGTTTTTTGAGACCATTTCTTTCTTCTCTGTGTAACTGCCCTGGCTGTCCTGGAATTCCCTCTGTAGACCAGCTAGCCTCAACTCACAGAGATCTGCCTGCCTCTGCCTCACGAGTTTCGGGGTTAAAGGCATGCACTACCACCACCAGGCTGCATTCAGGCTGCTTTGTAGAGACGCCCAGGAAGTAGAACAGAAAGATGTAGAAAACGTGCTGTTTGGGAGCATGCAATGTGATTAAAACTGCAGCAAAAGCAAGGGTGAACCAAGTGGCTATAATTGTAAAAGACAGTAGCATGATTGAAGAGAACCCTTTTACTTTGACCTGGGACAATAGGAAAGGTGCCTTGAGGGTGAGACCCAACTTATGAAAGGCTGTGGGATGTGAAACTGAGAGAATTTTCTTTAACAGAGTCTCAGGGTGTTCTTTTAAAAAAGGCAGGCAACCTAGGGAGGGTTTTCAGTGCACAGGCACTCAAAAGCTACTCAAGCTGTGGTCCATTGGGTGCCAGTTCTTGAGCTTGCAACAGAACATGACATCATCTACATAATACTAATTTTGCAGGCATGCAGAATGAAGGAGTTCTAGTTAACTTGGAGGCTTGCACCAATATTTTTAACAAAAGCCTGGGAAGCCAGGCAGTGTAGAGCAGGATCAGATTTGCTGCAGGGAGTCCTTCAGTGGACTTTGCACGAAGCTTTAAGGATAAAACCAAGTTGTGGTAGAGAACTCAGGATGTTGGAGATGTGAAGACATGAGATATCTGCTGAGGAAAGCTGCAGCACCAAGTAGATTTTGCTCAAAGAGAGTCCTTGTGTACTACAGGCAGCAGGGCATAGGAGCAAAGCTACCTAAGCCCATTGGTGCTTACAGTGTGTTATGCATATACCAGATTCCAGGTATGGAGGACTCTAACCTTCCTCTTCTAAAGTACTTATATCATGAATTGAGTAAAAGCAGAGTTTCCTATCAGGCAAGCAGGGTATTCATGTATTTATTGATGATCCATTTGTTTTACTTCACTTAACAATAAATTGAACACTATGTACAGAATACATAATTCATGATGCATAAAGGAGTTCTTTATGTTGCTTAGAAGTCAACAGAAAGGACAGGTAAATAAATTATTTTCGTGCATTTTATAAAATACTGAGATAGGGCTGAGAAGTTAACTCAGTCAATGAATTACTTATAGAAAGAACTGATTTTAAACCACAGAACCTGTGTAAAAAAGCCAGGTATGGTAGGGTTTGCTTGTAATTCCAGCTCTGGGGAGGTGGGCACAGGCATATCCCTGGGTTTCTCTGGCCATTGAGAGACCCTGTTTTTAAAAAGCTAAAGTGTCAGGGTCCTGGTGGTTCACACCTTTAATCCCATCACTCAGGAGGCATAGGTAGATGAATCTCTGAGTTTGAGGCCAGCCTGGTCTACAGAGTGAGTTCCAGGACAGCCAGGCTACACAGAGAAACCCTGTCCTGAAAAACCTGAAAAGAAAAAAGCCAAAGTGTATAGTGCCTAAGGAATGACACTTGAGGTTGTCTTCAGCCTGCACACACGTAAACACATGCACACCACACATATTCATAGCCTGAAGGGGGATTGCTGAGGAGATAGCTTGGTAGGTAGAGGGTTTGCTGTTCAAGTGTGAGAAATGAAATTCAGATTCCCAGCACTCATGTAAATACTGGGTAGGCTGGCTGCTTTCCAGCAGCTGTGGTACTCAGGAGGTACAGACAGGATCTCAGGAGTCAGCTGACTAGCTAGATGAGGCAAATCTGGGAGCACTGAGTTAAATTGAAGGACCCAGCCTCAATATATAAGGTGGGGAGCGATCAAAGAAAACACTCTTTATTAACGCCTGTCCTGTCCTTCACAGGCATACACATGTGCACATTTACTCTTCCACCCCTGTCAGTCTATACACGTGAACATGTACATGCGCGCGCGCGCTCACACACACACACACATACACACACACACACACACACACACACACACACACACACACACACACACACACCAGAAAACCCACACAGCACAACTGTGAAGACAGATGAATCCTCTGGTTTATTTCAAAATGGCATACTGTTGATCAAAGTAGCTGAGAGAAGAAAGGTAGGGAAAATAAAGAAATTTGGTGTGGCAATTTGAATGTGAAATGTCTTCCACAGGCTGGAAGTATTTGGGCACCTGGTCCCTAGCTGGTGGCCTTGTTTGGGAAGTTGTGAAACCTTTGAGAGATGGGGTTGGGTTTTGAAAGTGAGTGACTAGGGTTAAACCCACCTGAGTGCTCTGCTTCTTGGGATGACCTTAATGTGAAGAACTCTGCCACACCCTTCCTAGCTCCTCAGAAACTGTGGTCCAAATCTTCGTTTCCACCTTTAAGTCGCTTCTCTCAGGCGTTTTGTCAGTGACCGGAAAACCTGGTCTGAGAATGATAAGCAGATAGTTTAGCACAAGGTTTCTGTTCAGGTTGCTGCAAGGTGGGCTGCACATTTGCTTTAAAGAAAGCAGAAAGAAAGTGTTAGCTGCTCTTTGGCTAGTGGGCCAAGAACAAACCAGCTTACCAAAGGAGAAGTGCGTTTTCCTACAGTTGAGGCCTAAGGAATCTTCCTGAGGCATCTCCTGAGGAGGATTTTGTTACACACCAAATCTAACACTGCAACAGGTCCCCTAAAATGTCCCAAAGCAGTCCTGGAAGCGTCTTCTAGTGTGTCTGCAGCAGAGGTGCACACACTGGTGATGTGGAAACCAGGCTGGACGGAGAGAAGGGCTGGCGCCACAAGTGACACCTTGGCATCACATTCTCAGTGACATGAGTGACTTCCCCTTACATCATCAGAGAATTTCTTTTGAAATTAAAATAACTCAATTTTTATAGCTATAAGCACTATTTTAAAGCAACTTAATATATTCTAATTTCGTATGTACACTCAGACATTCAGAGAACTTTCTTTAATTGGTGTATGGTAGTAGGCAAAAGAGAAGAATAGGAGATACTTCTGAAATTCAGGCCAGTCATGATAAAAGATTGAACTAGGGAAATATTTTGTACATTTATAGATCCCTTTCCTTTTTGTTAAAAAATTCATTGTTGTTTGTTTCCTGTTTTTTGTTTGTTTGTTTGTTTTGTTTTTGTTTTTCGAGACAGGGTGTCTCTGTGTAGCTTTGCGCCTTTCCTGGAACTCGCTTTGGAGACCAGGCTGGCCTCGAACTCACAGAGATCCCCCTGCCTCTGCCTCCCGAGTGCTGGGATTAAAGGCGAGCACCACCACCACCCGGCTGTTTCCTGGTTTTGATAATTCAGATTTTAAATCTTACAAGTTAGTGTGCTTTACATAGTGCCACAGCAAAAGTTGGATTACTATAACCATAATGACTTCTTATGCTTCTTAATGTGATTTATTCAAAATAATAAATGGCATTGTAACATATTTAGTTAAAATAATTCATTGTCGGGGGCTGGAGAGATGGCTCAGAGGTTAAGAGCACTGTCTGCTCTTCCAGAGGTCCTGATTTCAATTCCCAGCAACCACATGGTGGCTCACAACCATCTGTAATGAGATCTGGTGCTCTCTTCTGGCCTGCTGTCATATATGCTGTATACATAATAAATAAATAAAATCTTAAAAAAAATAATTCATTGTCAGCTGGGCGGTGATGGTGAACACCTTTAACCCCAGCACTTGGGAGGCAGAGGTAGGCAGATCTATGTGAGTTTGAGGCCAGCCTGGTCTACAGAGCAAGTTCTAGGACAGCCAGGGCTACAAGGAGAAACCCTGTCTCAAAACAAAAACAAAAACAAAAACAAAACATTGTTAGGTATGGTGATGCATACCTTTAATCCCAGCATTCAGGAGACAGGGCAGATGATCTCTGAGTTTGAGGCCAGCTTGATCTACATAGGGAGTTCCAGGCTAGCCAAAGTTATATAGTTAGACTGTGTCTCAAAAACAACAAAACAAAACAAACAACAACAGAAAAAAAACAGAAAAAAATCAACTCATGACTTACAGGATATTCTTCAAAGAGGGACACACACAATTTATATTTTTAAAGTAAACTGTCAGTTTTGAAAGAAGTTACCTCTGTAGTTACTTGACCAAGGTTAAGACAGGACTGACTAAGAATTATGACCAGGCATTTAGCAATTTTAGCTACTTCTTAAAGGCTTAGACTGGGTTTAGGAAGGTTGGGGGAGGTAAGGATTGATTGTATTTTTTTATTTAAAGGTGGCTTAATCGTCTGAAGAAGACCAGTGTGATATCTTGAATATAGTATGTACTCTATAGATAATTAGTTAAATATGTTTAACTCACAAGTATCCTTATTATTGCACTTAACATGATGTGCCTCAAGTGAACAAAAATTCTCTGAGAGTGGGTACCTAGTATGTTTTTGTGATCTTTGTGATTTAATGTACTTTCTGATATTATTGTTGTTTAGTGAGTCAGTCTCTCTCTCTCTCTCTCTCTCTCTCTCTCTCTCTCTCTCTCTCTCTCTCTCTCTCTCGTGTGTATGTCCCTTTTAAAGCACAGATACAACAGGGCTGTGGTGGTGCACGCCTTTAATCCCAGCACTCTGAAGGCAGAACCAGGTGTATCTCTGTGAGTTTGAGGCCAGCCTGGGCTATAGAGTGAGTTCCAGGACAGGCACCAAAACTACACAGAGAAACCCTGTCTTGAAAAACAAACAAACAAACAAACAAAAATAAATAAATAAATAAATAAATAAATAAATAAATAAATAAATAAAGCATAGATACAGACTTTTACACTCATTGATAGCTTGATACTGGGTTGGCAAGGAACGCTATTGTCCTCCATATTATTAGTCAGCAGATACTTGATTGATGTGACATTTGGTTTAGGCAAGTAAGTTATTGTGTTCAAAAGGCTTTTCTAAAGAGTTAACAGATTTTTTAAATAGCAAGTAGAAATTTAACTCTTGCAAAGTAAATTCATTAATTATTCAAATTAATTTTAATTTCTTTATTGCAGGTAAATATTAGGCTTTCTTTCTCCTCCTTCTCCTTCTTTGAGACAAGGTCTCACTATGTAGTCCAGGTTGGCCTTGAACTCACCCTCCTACCTTAGCCTTCTGCGTGCTAAGATTATGTGCATATGCCACCATGCCTGGCTATTTGGCTTTTAAAAAAAAAGTTTGATTTTACAGCAATAGTAAGGGTTAAATGTGGGAGTAGAATGCAGGAGGCGTTGGGAGAAGGTGAGCATGGTTGAAATGTAGTGTGTGCCTGTATGAAAGTCTCAAAGAATAAATTACAAATTTAAAAAAGCAGTAGTATTTTTATTTAAAAAAGTCCTGAAATTTGACATGAAAGATGCGGTTATAAAAAAATTAATTTGGTGGTTGGTAATGTGGCTTAGAAGTAAAGGCCGTGGTGGTGCACGCCTTTAGTCCTACCACTCAGAAGGCAGAGGCCATTGGATCTCTATGAGTTCAAGGCCAGCCTAGTCTACAGAGTGAGTTCCAGGACATCCAGGGCTGTTACACAGAGAAACCCTGTCTCAAACCACACTCCCCCGCCTCCAAAAAAGTAGGCTGCTTAACTGGCATGCATAGTAGCCATATTGATTCGTTATTTTAATTAATATTTTCACTTAGGGTTCTTTTCCAAATTGGTAGCACTCACATGTTACAAAATGAAGACACAGAAAGTTGTACAATTAGGTGTTTTTGCCAATGAAGCAAATGTGCCTTTCTTATTCCAACACCTAGTTGCTTTTCTCAGAAGGAAGCTAAGGGACGCTTATTATTTATTTATTGTTTTTGCATCCCAATCAAAAGTTTCCCCTCCTTCCCTTCTTCACAGTCCCCTGCTCCCAGTCCTCCTCCACGGTTTCTCTTCAGATGGAGGCAGGCCTCCCAAGGCTCTCAGCCAGCCCTGGTATATCAAGTTGTAGTGAGACTAGGTGCCTCCTCCTCTATTAAGGCTGATGAGGCAATCTGGTCAGAGGAATGGGTCCCAAAAGCTGGCAACTCAGTCAGAGACAGCCCCTGCTCTCGCTGTTAGGAGTCTTACACGAAGACTATTAAGTTATACAACTGGAACATATATGTGGAGGACCTAAGTCAGTCCTATGCAGGCTCCCTGGTTGTCAGTTCAGTCTCTGGGAGCCCCTGGGAGCCCAGGTTAGTTGATTCTGTGTGTTTGATTGTGTTCTTGATACCAAACGTCCCACAGTCCTTTCAACCCCTCTTCTGTAGGAATCCCCTAGATCTGCCTGATGTTTGGCTGTGGGCCTGCATCTGTTTCCACCAGTTGCTGGATGAAGCCTCTCTGATGACAGTTGGGCTAGGCATCAATTTCTCTGGGTTTGTGAGTTGTAGCATGATTCTCCTTTATAGCTAATATTCACTTATGAGCTAAGGGACCCTTTTAATGTTGTTATTTCTTTTCTGATTAAAACAGATTGAAGATCTCAAACAGACAAATCATGACTTGGAAGAATATGTTAGGAAACTCTTGGATAGTAAGGAGGTGGTAAGCAGTCAAGTAGACGATTTAACCAACCACAATGAGCATCTTTGTAAAGAATTGATTAAAATTGATCAACTAGCAGAGCAATTAGAAAAAGAGAAAAATTTTGTGGTGGACACTGCTGACAAGGAACTTGAAGAAGCAAAGGTACTAAATTTACCATTGACAGTATTTTAATTGTACTTTTAAGCATGTGATTATGAAATTAAGTTGGAAAAGTGAAATTTTCATATCATTTGGAAGCTTTTTAGTTTGGCATATTTTAAGTCTGTTATAAGGATTAAATTATATTTTTCTCATATTTCATTTCTTTACAATTTTTTGTTCATATTTTCCCCTAAGTTTTATGAGCCTATTATGAAAATTTCAAAGCAACACAAATAGTCTGTGGATACAAAATTGCTCTGCTTCCCCCGTTCTTCTCTGTATATATCTGTAAACAAATAAAATCCCTACCCCTTTTTGGAAAGGGTCTTGCTCTCCAGCCCAAGCTTATCTTGAATTGTGATTCTTCTTGCTCAGTGTTCTGACTACAGAATTACAGGCGGCATGCCTGACTCTATAGTTTAACAAACAGTGGTTTATCTTCTACTTTGAACCAAAATGAGAAACTTTTTATGTTGTTAAATTTGTTCATCCTGGTTGACTTGAGAGTTTTGGTTCTTGTTTAGGAAGATGTTCCTACATCAAGAGCTATAAATATATCTTCTAAAGTTTGCCTTTATATTTTTCAACACATACAGTTTATTACTTTCATTTGAGGACACTTATCTGTAAGTAATTTCCTGGAGAAGGTCCTTAGAACTTCCTATGAGAGTAGATAGAGTGGTTTGTTTTTAGCTTGTAATAATTTACCTTCACATGGTTGCTACAAAAGTATTTAAAGGGCACTTCAGAGTAGCTTGTATGTCTTCAGTATTTCTCAATAAACATATCAGTTCACTTTAACCTTTCATGCATGGTTTAGTCGTTAGTTGAGTACAGTCTTCATCTTGGCTATGAAAATTGTCAAATTGAAGAGTTTTACTGTCCTTCTTTCTTCATATTAAAAATTAATTGTTTCCTTCCCAGACTGAAGAGGAAACATGATTGGCTGAATTCCAGCTCTTGAGTGTGTCCTTTGTAGATAGTATCTATTTTCAAGATTTGTTTAAGGGCCTGTTGACCAGATTGGAGTAGGGAGTAGGTAGGTGTCAGGGTGAATTCTCTGGTATTAAAAGGAAGAACTCCAGGGATGAAAAGCATCTGAATTATATGAGCTAGGTTTTACCTAAAAACAAAAATACTAAATTCATAGGTTGAAATTTTGCCTGGCTCAGAAAAGCATATTTCTAGAAAAATGATATTCATATATGATGTGAAATGTCTGCTACATTGGAGAATTGGAAAGCTATTTGAGCTTTTGAGGATGAGGTTGGCAGCATCTTTGGGATACCATTGTTGGAAAGAAAACCTGGGAACCATCGTAAATCAAGGACAAAAGAGGAATGGTTGCTTAGGGTTGGTGCCTTGAAATAAGGAAAGCAGCAACTTTAGTGATGTTGTAGGGCAGAAAGGGCAAGACCAATTTGGAGATGTGGACACCAACTCGTGTTTTCAAAATCCTTTGCATTAGGTGTGCATTGTAGGTTTATAATTGGAATAGAACTTGAAATAGTTTCTAATTTGATTGCTGAAAAAGAATGCTTGTGAGCCGGGTAACGGTGGCACATGCCTTTAATCCCAGTACTCAGGAGGCAGAGATAGGCGGATCTCTGTATGTTTCAGGCCAGCCTGGTCTACAGAGAGAGTTCCAGGATAGGCCCCCATAGCTACAGAGAAGCCCTGTTGAAAAACAAACAAAACAAAACAAAAATGATTGTGTTCTTACAGTATTTTCACATATTCTAAATATGTAGAAGTAGAGTCTGAGGCTAAAGATAGGATTAAATTTATTTACTGAGAAGAATTTACTTTTGGTTAGTCATTTTTAAATATTCATAAAGTAACCTCTTCTATTAAACTGTTTTTGAGTTTTTACTATTGTGTTTTTTTATTTTTATGTAACAAGTTACTCTTGAAGCCGAGTGATTTCAAACAACAAACTCTGACTTATATTTCAGATTAGGGAGTGGTTCTGGTTCAGTTTCTCAGGAAAATGAAGTAAAGGTGATAGTCAGATTGCAGTCATACCTTGATACTAGAACAATTGCTTCTAAGATGGCTTCCTACAGATAGAGATTGACTGTCAGCAGGCGTCTTCTGTGCAATGCCATGTTGACCACATTCTAGATGACAGTTGCCCTCTACTCTCTGAGCCAGTGATCTGGTAGTGGTAACAAATTAGAATCTTGCAATGTGTATTATGAGCTAATCCGAGCTATCTTCCAGCATTTCCACCGTCTCTGCTTTTTAAAATGACTCACTAAGCCAGGCATGGTGGCACATACCTGTCATGTTAGCACTGGAGAGGCTAAGACAAGAAGATTGTGAGTTCATGGCAGGACAGGATTGCATAGAAAGACTGTCTTGAGGAAGAACAAAGTGACTGTTATATAGAACTCACACTCAAGGAGTGGTCTGCGTCTTCTAAAGCAGGCAGTATTAGAGTTGGAGCACATATGAAATTGGCAACTTTTGCCTTTGTTTGTCTTCCCATCTCGAGTTACCATTTGTGCTTTAATACAGCATTTTCCAGACAGTTGGATATGATTTTCTGTAATGTGAAGAGCAGAGTTGCAATTTTACTATTGTTAGTTTCTTAGACCATATATGTTAGTTTATATATATCTTTTTGAAACACAACTCATCAGTAGTAATGTTAAGGAAAAGTAACCTAAACCATAACTCACTAGCTATTATGCTCAGTGATATTTGCAATTAAACACAACTAAATTATGACTTTAATTAAAAGACATTTTCTAAGATGGCACCAGCATGTTTAAAATTTAATACATTCTATATGAGATATTGGAGTTATTTAACATAGGAGCTCCTTTCTGCAGCATGTGCGCTTTTAATCTTATTTTACAATTATTTATTTTATAAGTATTTTGCCTGCATATCTGTATGTACCACATATGTACTACCCAGTGCCTGCTGAGTACAGAAGAGGGTATCAAATCTCCAGGAATTGGAATTAAGTATGGCTGTGAACCACTATGGAGGTGCTGAGACATGAATCCAGGTCCTTTGCAAGAGCAGTGAATGCTGTTAATCCCTGACCCATCTCTCAAGCCTCAGCATGTGTACTTTAAAATTTTTTAGTTTATTTTAGAATACCATATATGTGTACTATATTTTTATCATTTTCCCCTTCCTTCTCCTCCCTCCAACTCCTTTCATATGTCTATCTCTCCAACCCACTCCCTTTCAAACTCATGTCCTATTTTTCTTTAATTAGTATTCTTACATATACATATACACACATACAGGAATAAATATATAACTTACTGAGTCCATTTAGTGTTGCTTGTATATGTATATCAGGGCTGAACATTTGGTATTGGATAACCAATTAGGAGGCTCATCTCTGGGGGAAACTGATTTTCCTGAATTGACATGAGACCATTATTGAACTAGATCTCTGATACCCCTTTCATTATTGTTACCTTTGTATATGATTCAATCAGCCAAGATAATTGAATCTACTATATAGAAAACATATGTAAAACTTAATATTAAGTTTGTAAAATCCTTTTGGATGTATGGATACCCTTCTTATTCTGCTTTTTAAAAAATATATTTTAAAATTATTTATTTTATTTCATGTATATGAGTGTTTTGCCTGAATGTATGTCTGTGTATCATGTGTGTTCCTTATACACATGGAGGCTAGAACAAGGCATCAGATCCCCTGGAACTGGAGTTACAGATGGTTATGAGCCATCATGTGGGTGTAGGAAATCGAAACCAGGTTCCCTATAAGAGCAAAACATGCTCTTAACTGCTGAGCTATCTCTCCAGCCCCCTGCTTTATTTTTGGGGGTAGCTCTTTTCACACTGTCATTCCTCCTCTCCTCTGCCTCAACAACACTGGCCACCTTACGGTTCCTTGGAACTGGCTAGTTATTCTTTTGAGCTTGGACATTTGCTGTAACAGTACTTTCTTCCTGGATATTCACACAGATATTCCTGGGCCCTTTTCAAACCTTGCTCAAAGGATGCCTTTCCATGGAGATTCCCTGATAGCTCTGTTTCAAATTTCAGTCTTGTTTTCCATAAATGCAGTACGCTTAGCTCTGGTTTTCTTTGCCAGTATAGTATACAACTTGTTATTTAACTAACTTATTTTAACTTAAGAAAAAAGCATCTGTCGTAACCACTTTTGCCTGTCTTAGTTCTATTGCTGCGAAAAGACACCATGACCAAGGCAACTGTTAGAAAACAAAGCGTATAACTGTTTAACTCTAAGCGTTCTTGCTTACAGTTTCAGAGGCTTAGTCCATTATCGTCATGATGGGGAGCAGTTGAGAGCTACATTTTGATGTGCAGAAGGAGGGGAGAGGGGAGACTGACTGGGTATGGAATGAGCTTTTGAAACCTCAAAGCTCTCCCTCAGTGACACACTTGTTCCAACAAGGCCACATCTCCTAATGTTTTCCAACAGTTCCACTCCCTGGTGACTAAGCATTCAAATAGATGAGCCTATAGGAGCCATTCTTACGCCACCACAATCATCTCTCCCAGCTGCAATGTTATGCCCCTAAAGACATAAATCTTTACCTGTTTTGTTCACTTAAAAAAATCTCAAGGGCCTTAGAATTTGAGTGGTTATTGTGTATTTTTTGAGTGTCATATTTGATATATATTTTGACTATTTTCTTTTCTTTCTCTTTTTGACTAGATTATAAACTCTCCAGGGCAGAAATTTGTGTTTTGTTGTATTCATTGTGTTTTCCAGCATGAATAGTTATTACATTGTCAGGTACGCAATAAGCATCAATTAACCAGTTGTTAGGAAGGTAAAAAACACTGGATTAACACTTGTTCCTTTGGGATGGTTACAGTTCTTTTCTGGGTAGGATTATCACTTTTGTCACCATAAAGGTTATATATGTTTATTGTAAAAATTTCAAGTTCATGGTTATAACTCAGTGGTAGAGTGCTTTCCTAGAAAGGTTCAATCTCCAACACCCCTACCCTGTCCCCACAAACAACAAGAGTCAAGTTAGTTCACTTAGAAAACTATAGTGAAGGAAATAATATTCACCACTATTATACTTATATCCAGACTCACTCTTCAGTTTATATGCTATTGGTTATGTTTCATCTGTTATCTAAGATATGTACATACACTTTTTTTGAGGAAGTATCATACTGGATATCCTGTTTTACTGAGTTTTTATACTTAACAAAGAACAAAAATCTTTACACATCTTTATGCGAGGCTTATATCTGTTTAGTGTCTGCATAGTAACTGTATTAGTCAGGGTTCTCTAGAGGAACAGACCCGATAGGATGGACCTATATATAGAAAGGGAGTTTATTAGAGTGGTTTATAGGTTGTGGTCCAGTTAGTCCATCAGTGGCTGTCTTCCAGTGCAAAGTCCAAGAATCCAGTAGCTGTTCAGAGCACCATGCTGGATGCCTCTGCTGACCTTCAGTATATGCCAGAATCCTGAAGAAGTAGGAATGAACTCTCCAGTGAGAGTAGGGGCATGCAGGCAGAGAGCAAACACTTGTTTCTTCCTTGTCCTTTAAATAGGCTGCCACTTGAAGGTATGGACCAGATTAAAGGTGTATCTTCCCATCTCCAAAGATCTGGATATAGGGCTGGTCTTCTCACTTCAAATGATTTAATTAAGGAAGATCCTTCACAGATGTGCCCATCTGCTTGGGTTTTAGTTAATTCCAGAGATAGTTAAGTTGACAACCAGGGATAGCCATCACAGTAACATAAAATAAAACAATGAAAATTAATAATTCAGAGTTGTACATAAGTTTATACAACTATAAGTTATGTCCCAAACATTAAGACCCCTTAATATTTTATAAATTTCAGTATGACTTCTAGAGGAATCTTAGAAGGATAATTAAGAAAAATGGACTGGGATTGTATTGAATTTTACTCTTAACTAGTATTTATGAGACCCTGGGCTTGATTCCTAGCAAAAGTAATTGTTCCAGAAAATTCAAATTTAAAATGTAGCACATGTATTTTAGTTTAGGATAATGAGAGGATGTTAATGAATTATAAGTGTATTCTTTGAATTTATTACTGACTTTTAGCAAAGAGCTTTATCTGTCATAAAAACAGTCACTTGTTTTGAAACCTATGACATAGATGTGTTACATATATAGCTATAGTTGACAACTGTACTGTAAAACAGAATATGTTCAGTGTCAAAACTGATGGCAAGTGTTTGTGGGTTGGGTGGAATGAAGGCATAAAATAGTTGAGAAGAGAAAGGAGCCTGAATGGGCAATTTGAGAACACATTACTCCAGCCTTTGTATTGCTTTCCTGTTATAATCTGCAGGATTGTGATTAATGCCAACATCTTGACCCAGTTAATGGAGAATAATTTGGTACAATATAGTAAGTTAATATTTTATGAAAAATATTGGGTCAAGGAACCACTTTTTTCATCTGGGTTCTTTTACCATTGAAGGTCTTAAAATATTGTCTGTATGCCTTTATTTTTAAATGGCTTCATTTTTAATACTCTTTCCAATGAAATCAGTTTAGGCATCTTCAGTATAAATAATAGAATTTCTAATTTTTCAGATTGAACTCATTTGCCAGCAAAATAATATAACAGTACTGGAAGATACAATTAAAAGGCTTAAATCTGTGAGTATGTTTTTCATAAATACATGGTAAGCAGTCATTTTTTACTTAGTAAGCTACTAAAAGAATTAAATATACTCTTTACTCATGCCTTTGTGAAAAATTAAAGCATTTTTGTTTTCTAAAGTTAACATCCACTGAAGGGTTTATCGGCAGCCTCATCGTAAGAGTGTGCCTTTTTGCCTCCCTCCATCTCTGCTCCATTCTCCTAGAGCAGTGCTTCTCAACCTTCCCAGTGCTGCGACCCTGGATCACAGTCCTCATGCTGTGGTGACCCCCAACCGTAACAGTATTTTTGTTGCTACTTCATAACTGTACTTTTACTATTCCTATGAATCATGATTTAAATATCTGTTTTTTGATGGTCTTAAGCGACCCTGTGAAAGATTCATTCAACCCTCAAAGAGATCACTACCCACAGGTTGAGAACTGCTGTCCTAGAGGTTGAGAATAACTTTTGGTTGGTTTTAGCTGTTGCTAGGTTTAAAATGGTGGCTCCCTAATTTTTAATTTTTAGTATATAAGGTACATTTTTCTATACTTTAAATTTTATGCCTTTCATAATATTTTTAAGTTTTAAATTGTTACCTAGTACCATTGATGTTTTATTTCTCTAACTCTATGAAATGAAAAGTTTTCTGTTCAAACATTTTAATCTCCCATTTAAAATACATAAAACACTATCTGAAACATGTCAACTTTTTCTCAGTATTCATAAACCAAATATAAAAACACATTTTAAAAGAAGCGTTTCTAAATATAACCATGTGAATGGGAGTTCATGGGAAGCATCTGAGTGTCCAGGACTCATTAGCATATTCATTCATTGAATGAGTGTTGCACAAATGCAGACACTGGAACGTACTTTAAAAGTAGCATGTAAAGATTTCCAAAGTCAGTCATTCTGTTTCTAAGATTTGCTTCAGGTCTGAATGTTTCTGAAATTCCTAGTATATATACACATATGTATATGTATATATGTATATATATATACACACACATATATAAACATCTCTATTTTCTTCTCAAAATGTTTATGTAAATATAATATTTTATTCAAATAAAGCACACCAAAATGGTGAATTGCTTTTAAAATGGTATATTGCTTTTTAAAAATAATTAATGAATAAGTTTTTAGATGTTCTATTTTTTAAATGCCAAATTTAATATTTTGAAGACTCCTTTGTATTTTTATTTAGAAAAGTGTGCTGTAATTTAGCTTGAAATAATTGCTTAATTTTTCCCTCCTTGGCAAGATAATTTTAGAGACTGAAAAAGCACAAAATAAATCTCCTTCTAGACTTGATTCCTTTGTCAAGACTTTAGAAGCAGACAGAGATTATTATAAAACTGAAGCTCAGAATTTGAGAAAAATGATCAGAAATAGATCTAAGAGTCCAAGACGCCCATCTCCAACTTCTCGGGTAGGTTTGGAAGAAATTTTTTAATCTTTTAGTTTGATTCTCAAGTACTGAATTTTATTCTTTGAGTTATCTTATTTTGATTATCTTAATTCAATTTTTGTATAAATTACAATATCAAAGAGGTTGGGAGACAGATCTCTTTGATGGTACAGTGAACAACAAAGTTAGTTCTTTATTCCCAGAATAAGTTGTGGTTGGGAGATAATTAGACCAATTTAGCGCAATTTGAGATAAAGCTGTAAAAGAGATAATTTTGTTGTTGTTATTATTTTCTCTCATTCTGTAGTCACGCTTACTTAAGTAGAGACTGTACACTGCCACTACAGTAGGGTTTCATTAGTAGATAAGTGAAAGAGGTGCCAGCCAGGAATGCTGGTGCACACCTTTCTTCTCAGCACTTGGGAGGCAGAGGCAGGAGGATCAGGAATTTAAGGCTAGTCCTGGCTTCATAGTGAGTTGAAGGCCAGCTTCAACCACGAGACTGTCTCAAAAAAAAAAAAAAAAAAAAAAAAAAGAAAACAAGAAGAACTTCAGATATCTTAAATAATAATTCTAGGGTGCAAACTGTGATGTAGAGCTTTTGAAGTCAACAACAAGAGACCGTGAAGAACTGAAATGTATGCTGGAAAAATATGAACGTCATTTGGCAGAAATCCAGGGCAATGTCAAGGTTCTTACATCTGAGAGAGACAAGACCTTCCTTCTTTATGAGCAGGTAAGCGTGTAAGTACAAAGATTGTATAAGTAATAGCAGTCACTTTTAGAGCTTTGCAATTCTTCTGTAGGTTTTATGACCCTAATTAAACATGTCAATCAAATTAATCTAACACTTGGAAAATACATTTTTTCCTAAGATTTTTTTTTTCCTTTTCTTTCATTATGGTACTGGGACTTGTACATTCTAGGCAAGTACTCTACCACTAAGCTATTATATACACAGCTCTGTTCTCAAGATATTCTTAATGAAAGGTATCATATTTTTAGTAAAATGAGTACGAGCATACCTATATGTCATCCTTATATCTCATAAAAGTGTATATACATGCATAAAAAGTATAATTTTTGGAATAAGAAATGAGGTCAGGGCTGAAGTTGTAGCTCACTGATGGAGTGCTTGCTAGCATGCACAGGCCCTAGGTTTTGATCCTTAACATGTCACAAAATGATAAAAGTGAAACAAATTCATGACAAAAACTATATCATTTGAGACTCCCATTTCTCTTTACTTATGTTCAAGGTAAAAACCTTTAGAGTCTGGTTCGGGGAGGGTCAGGAAGGTGGAATAAGATGGTATACATTCAGATAGTAACTGCTACCTGGCAGCAAGACATTTGGAACTGGATTAGGGAGAAAGGCAGGTACTGAATATGCAGCTTTAGAAGTCATCTTCTTAGAGGTGAGTTTTGAGCCTTCAGAATGAATGAGTTCTGTAAATGAGAAGGCATTTACAGAGCAGAGAAGTCAAGATAGAATCTTCAAGAGGCAGGGAAGAACCTTTGAAAGATAGAGAACAAACACACAAAGGGAGAACAAGAGCCTAAGAAGAAAGGTCCTGGACCAGTGTGGATGCTGCCAGAAAATTAAGGGGAACAGGAACTAAGAAAAGTTCATTACAGTTGGTAAGATCCTTAGCTCAGATTTTGCAGTGTTGGCAGCTAAAGGGAGAGGGGCAGTTACCCTGTGGTGACTGTGTGAATGTAATTGGCAGTGTGTATAGATTGCCCTTAAAAAAAAAAAAGCCTGACAAAGGAGAAAAGACAGCATGGTAGATGGGGGTAGTAGGGTGAGATGACAGATTGTCAAGCTAAGGGAAAACTATACGTGATGAAGGTGTTGGGGGCTTGCTGGGAACGAGAGTAAAAGAGCCAGGGGAAGGGACACTACTCAGGATGAGAGAATATAGTTATCATTGTTTTAGGAAGATATTAGAAAACACTAAGAAATGTGGTGAAGGCTAAGCTGTAGATACTGAGAAACTATATCTTTTTCTGAACCTGGCAGACCCCTGAGTAGATAATGATCAAAACTGAGAGTCAGGAAGCAAAGTGGGATATGAAATCATCTGTAGATGTGCAACAGGTCTGGGGCCTCAGGACTGTTTAACAAATGTTCAGAGACCATGTTGGACTGTGAATAAGGACTGTTGGAACTTTCTGTCAGGGTAAAAGTAGTCAAGACAATAGCATATATAGAGATATAGCAAATATAGAGAAAGATAAGCACTGTGGAATTTTCATTAGACAAGTATTCCACCTGAGCTGTGCTGAATTCAAATTTATATCTCAAAGTGGGCAAGTGGAATATATCAAATCTATTTCTTAGCTATACACACATACACACTCACACACACACAAATGCATACATACATATAGATTTGCTTGCACTTATTTGTGAACTCTTGAAAATAAAAGCTCTACCGTTTCTTTGTTTTATTGCTGCTTGCATGTTATTTCAGGTTTCTATTTTAACTGACTGGATATAAGATACTGTATGTGTCATTTAAAGTGTTCTTTTTAAAATTCTGTGTATTTTTATCATAGGCACAGGAAGAAATTGCTCGACTTCGAAGAGAAATGATGAAAAGCTGTAAGTCTCCTAAATCAACTACAGCACATGCTATTCTTCGTCGGGTAGAGACAGAAAGAGATGTAGCCTTCACTGACTTACGAAGAATGACCACAGAGCGAGACAGTCTGAGAGAAAGGCTAAAGGTGTGCAATGAGTTTGTCTGTTTCACATGTACAGCACACGTGCGGTGACACTGAAAGTCCTTTGTTGTGCTTTGTGTTTTATACAGATTGCTCAGGAGACAGCATTTAATGAGAAGGCTCACTTGGAACAAAGGATAGAGGAGCTGGAGTGTACAGTTCATAACGTAAAACAAAACCTCTTTGGCTCTACTCCCCGTAGTTTCCCCTTTTCTCTTTTGCTGTGTTAGGAAGAATTCTCTTATTTTTCTAAGGTTGTGTTTGTAGTTCCAAAATACTTAAAAGGTGGTGTGTATGATGTGTTATTTTCATAATCCTATGTTACCTTTTCATTTAGTTATTTCTCTCTAGAAGCATGAGTGAAGCTTTTTATTTTTGTTGTGTTTGGTTGCAAAGCATTTTTTGTTTTTATTGTTAGGATGTAGTCTCAGGATTTTAAATTAATTGCCTTTTTATTTTGGTAGGGGGTGGTACAAGGTCTCACTGTATAGCCCAGGTTGGCTCTGAACCCATGATTCTGCTGCTCCAGCCTCCTGAGTGTCCTGAGTGTTGGCATTATGTACCACTACACTTGTCTAAAATTTCAGTTTTTCTCATCTCCCTGTTCTGTTAAAGATAATCTTGCCAAATATGAGTATATCAAGCATTCGAGATGCTCCAGATACATGTTAGCAGTGTTCCAGGTACATAAACAGTTAAGGTTTGGGTGTACGGATAAATTCATTTGAGGTATTTTGTTATAATAAGTAAAAAACAGACAAGAGAAAAAGAATTTTATTTTGATAATCCTACTCTATATGTAATGTATTAATCTTGGATAACAAAATATTTTTGCAAATTTAGTATGCAAATAGTCAAATGAACCAGATTGAGAAAGGTAGACTGAAAATACTGAGATAGACGGGCTTTGTAGAAAAGCTATGTAGTGACTTGCTTTGATTCCTGTTCTGTAATACTTAATCTATAAAACCTTCTACAGTGTTCCAGTCTGCCCTAGTTGATTGTCCAATTGTGCAGGTTCTACCATGACCTGCAGTTCGTAGGAGTCTGTCTCCGCTGCTAAGACCAATGAGGCTACTTAGTGATCCTAGTTAACTTTGCCATTCTGCTTGTGTAGCTTGATGATGAACGCATGGAACAAATGTCAAATATGACTTTGATGAAGGAAACCATAACCACTGTGGAAAAAGAAATGAAATCATTAGCAAGAAAGGCAATGGATACCGAAAGTGAACTTGGCAGACAAAAAGCAGAGAATAATTCCTTGAGGTAAAAACTACATTGCCGTTAGACAATCAACAGTTTGCTGTACTTAATTGCTCTGCTTTATAGTACATTTAATAATGAAAATTTAATTATCTGTTATCTCCAGTTTATGAAAAGAACTCATAGGAAGCAGTTGTAATGGTGTCCCCGAAATCACTCAGCCAGGAAACATGCTCATACTCATTTAACCTTAAGTTTGCAACACGTCAAGTTTAGTCAAGCAGTTCTTATATAGCCCTCTGAGAACGGAGGCATTGAACCTCAGTGTTTTATTGTTTAATTTACTTTTATAACTTTAAATTCTGTTCTGAGGTCTGAACAATTTAACAAAGCCCATACTTGAAAACTTAGGGAAAGGATGGTTTCCAGCACAGGAGTAAATTGATTGGCTCTTTCATTACAATGGTATAGTGGCAGAGGCCACTAAAGTGGTGTGTGGGCAGGGAGGAACCTCTGCATTTGAGGTTCTCCATTCCTGTTTGTTGATGTGAAAGAAAGCTACTCAAGTTTTAGTAGAGTTGAATTTCTCTTTATCTGTAGACATGAAAAATGTTAGTTGGTGTGAATGTGAAATCTATTATCTGATCTACAGATAATAACTGGGCCACATATGAGTTCCCAGACTCTCCCCTTGATCTTCCTAGGACTAGTGGTGCAGAGTAGGAATCACTTGTCAGGACAGATAATTACTCGAACTCCCTTCTTTTCCTTAGAAAACTTTCTTCCTTATAAGATTACTGTAAACACACACACACACACACACACACACACACACACACACACACACACACACACTGAAAGTAATACCAAAACATAAAAAACAAGAAAGCAAACCTAGGGAGGTAAAAATAGGTAATAAAAGGTTAAAGTCACCTATAACTCCATGACCCATGGAAAAAGATTAGTGTAGAACTGCTTCCAGCCAGAAATCAGTCCATGTGTAGCATAGAAGTGTCCTGTGTAACTGAGTTCAGCCTGTGGCCTTTCAATCTGACTTTTTCAATTTCGTCACATAGGATTTCTGTGTTGTCTTAGAAAATGTTTTAGTGTCTTATAATATTCTAGTGGAGAGATGTGTAATAATCTGGAGTAGAGTGGGTGTGTTTTGTTCCTTTGGTGTAGGATCTTGCTGTGTGGCTCTGCTTTGCAGTACCCTCCTTCTGTAGGGTAGCATTGTGCACCCTCCCAGTAGTTTTAGAGGATTTTTTTTTCTGATGTATGCTGATTTTGAAACTTTTATTGATGTATAACTGAAACATCTACACTAAAATGTCAATATTTTATATATTAAGGTTGGAAAAATTTGACCTTTAAAACCATTACCACAGTCAAGATTCTGGCCTTATTCTGCACTCCTAAGTCTCTTGCCTCTCTGTAATTTTCCACACATGCTGCTGATTCCTAGTTGACCACTGATTTTTATTTCAGGCATAGAGGTATTTGGATTGTCTAAAAATTTAAACCAATGAAATTGTATTGTATATGTTGTTAATCAGGCTCCTTTCCTTCAGCGAAGTTACTTTGAGGTTTGTTCTTCATGTACTCATGTTGTGTGTAATTTATACTCTTTGACTGCTGACTTGTATTCTGTTGTGTGGTGTGCACATTGATAGGTGCACTGTTTCCACTTTGGGGCTATCATAAATAAAGCCACTAAGCTCTTCCCTATATAAGTCTTTGTGTGGACATATGTTTTTATTTCTTGGATCAATATCTAGGAATAAATGCCTGAGTCACATGATGCATTTTCCTTTCAGGGAAACCATTAAAGACTTTTTCAGTGTGGCTGTAGTACTGTGCATGTACTCCAGCAGTGTTGAGTTTTTCAGTATTTACGTATCCTCATGACATTTGGTATGCAGTTCATTTTTAACACCAGCTATTATTTTGTTGTATAGTTCTATTTTAAAGTTTTACAAAGGCTTTTAAAGCTTTATTGTAGAATAATTGTTGACTAAAATTATATTTAAAGAATACAGTATAATGTTTTTGATACATAGACATTGTGAAATAATACTTTGGTGAACTTAGCTGGTGTATTCACTGCGTCACAGTTCCTGTTTATGCAGGTAAGTACTTAATGTTGGCATTTTGGCAATTCTTTTCTGGCTCTTTGTTCCTTGTTGTCTTTGTGAGTTAGTGGTTTTCTATATTGAGGCTACAATTCCATTATCATTTGGTTCTTTGTGGTTATCATGAGGTTTACTACCACATTTTATAGTTCTGGCAGTCTTTTAAACTGATAATAATATCATTGACATGGAAGTGCAGACATCTATTGGAGATAAATACACTTCAGGTGCATATGCATGTAAGTGGCTTTGCTGTATCATTTTGGTAGCTGTATCTTTCAGTGTTTGAAGCACTTAACAAAAATAGTATACTCATAGATCAGTGCCTTGCTCAACCATCTTCAGAGAAACTTCCCCCTGCAGCAGATGGGAACAAATATAGAAACCCACAGCCAGACATTATGCAGAGAGTGAGAGAGACCTTGGAGCACTCAGCCCTAAATGGATGTCTCCATCAAACCTCCCCTCAGAGCTCAGGGAACCCCAAGAAGAGGAGGTGCAGAGAATTTAAGAGCCAGAGGGGATGGAGGACACCCAAGAAAACAAGGCCCTCTAAATCAACATAAGCAAAGCTCATATGAACTCAACAGAGACTGGAGCAGTGTTCACAGGGCCTGCATGGATCTGTACCAGGTCCTCTGTGTGTATATTATGGCTTCTGGCTTAGCGTTTTTTTTTTTTAATTTATTTTTTAAATTGCACTCATGATATTCATTAATTACACTCATGATATTAATCACATTTGTGGTATTCATAGATTACATTTGCAGTACTCATTCAATTATATATATACATATATATATTTTAATTTTAAATGCCGAATGTCATTTATTGAGGGGGGAGGAGGTCTTAAATACAGGCTTACAGCACAATGGGAGGACCCCGGAGGGCAGAAGTTCGCTACTGATGTTTTACAATCTTGCTTCTAATCTGTTAATGCCCATTATTCAGGATACACAGACAAGGAACTTCTCTTAAGCATTCAGGAGGGTGGAACCTGGCAGGGAATTAGCATAGGGAGAATATCAAGGTCAAGGTGCGCAAGCAAGGCAGCAGTTACCCAAAACGGGGCCCAGGACCCTACAGGTCCCCCTTTTATTAAAAAATGAGCTTCTGACTTGGGTTGCGTGGGACATCAGCAGGTCACCTTACCTGTCATGGAGACTCCTGCCCAGGCCACACAGGTGCTCTGTCTTAGGTTGGTGACTGACCCCCAGGCATTACCCGTCTGAATACTCATTTTCATACAGGCTCAATCGTGTGTGAGCTGCAGAGTTAACTGCTGCCAAAGATCTCAAAGTGGCACTGGGCTTGCAATCTGTGTGTTCGATACAGAAAAGACCAACAGAGGTCCTATCTCACCCATAGCCTAGGCTAAAGGCAACTGAGCCATTCCCTTCCTTAACGTGGCTTAGCGTTTTTATGGGATTCCTGAGTGTGTGAATCAGTGGGTCTCTGATTCTTGTGCCTTCTCTTGGGCTCTTTTCTTTCTGTTGGTTTGCCTTGTCCAACTTTGATGTGATAGTTTTTGTTTTATCTTCTATTTTATTTTGTCATATTTTTAATATTATCTCTTAGAAGCCTCTTGTTTTCTAATGAGAGACAAAAAGAGAGTGAGTCTGGATGGGGAGGGAGGGGAGGAACTGGGGGAAGTAGAGGGAGGAGTTCAAAAACAAGAAATAAAAAAATACAAAATTAATACATAAATAAAATAAAACGGTAACTATTCTTATCAGAGTGAAATGGTATTGCAGTTTTGATCTGCAAAGTTCTTATCTCGATGTTTATATTTTCCCCAGAAGTGGGAAGTTTTAGTCAGTGTTTCTTTGCATGTTTGCCTCTTCTCTTCACCTGTGCAGAGTGAATGTTAGCTCTCTTGAGGGTCCTGTAGCCCTCCATTCCTCTTCAACTTTTTTTTTTCTAACAATAGTTCTAAATGTCCTATCTTTGAGTTCACAGTTAATTTCTTCTGACTTGTCACATTGGCTGCTAGTGCTATTTCATTTTTAATCTTGATTATTTCTATTTTTAAGCCCAGAATTTCTGTTGGGTTCCTGTTAATAATTTTAATCCATCTGTTGAATATTTTATTTGTACATTATTTTCCTGATTTCATTAACATGTCTATTTATGTTCTCTTATAACTTGATTAACTGCCTTAATCATTTATTTTAAATTTTTGGTCATACACCTTCTAGATTTATATTTTCTGAGGGATTGTATCAAGTTTCTGTGGTTTTTCATGGTTCTTGCTTTGTGTTGATGGCTGTATATTTGACAGCCGAGGTTCAGTAGGGAAGCATCTTCATATAGTGATGGGTCCAGTATCCAGTGCACACTCTGGTGAAGTCTCAGCAGCTCAGTCTTCATGCAGTGTGTCAGTTGGGATCGGTATCAGCACAGTCTGTGAGTGTCCTCAGGAGCCATGGCTGTGGATGTCTGAGAGATGGTGAGGGCTATTTCAGTTCTTCTGTTTGTTTTCCTTTTTCTCCAAGGAGAGAATATGAATGAGAGCATCTGTCTAGACACTAGTGCAGTATATGAGGACACTCATGGAATAGCCCCAGAGCCCAGGTCTAGAGCATCACTGTGCTTGGGCGCTTTCACCCCAGGAATGGATTCACGGATATGTTTGCTGCAGCAATGGTAGTGATCTGGGGGACTTGGTGTAGAAGTCAGACACGTGGAGTGACAGTGACTCTAGAACTCAGGGCATCAGCCAGCTCACGTTGGTGATCTACAAGATATCTGGGCTGGGGGTTTGTGGAGCAGTATAGTGTCGGCATATGCACAGCACATGGTGACAGGCCCAGGGCAGTTAGCCTGTGGAAGTGCTGTTTCCAGTGTCAGAGCTGCAAGCATGCCCAGATCACTGACGGCTCTGTGGTTTGGAGCACATGTGGATTTTGGAGGAGTGGTCACAGTCCAAGAACAGCAGCACAGCAACGGCTCCTTTGCGAGGGTAAGGCCGAAGCAGCGTCTGTCTCCCCAGTCAGCTGGCCTGTGGTGGGACTGATGGTGGTTACCTTCATGGGGAAAGTTGCCAGTGTCTCATGCAGAGTAGGTCACATGGGACCAAGGTGGCAGCCACCATAAGGCTGATACTTGTTCTTGTTACCTCCAGATGTCCGAGGTATGCTGTTCTTCCCCAGAAACCCTTTCGAAACAGTCACTTCCGTGGGGGTGGGTGTGGGTGTGTGAGAAAGATGAAGGTGGGACTCTTCTCTGCCATGTTGCCTTTGTTTTTGTTTTCTGCCTCCTTCTGAATTCTGGGATCATAGCCTAGGCCATCACCCTGACCTGCCATGTTGTTAAAAGTAAATTTTTTTTTTTTTGAGAATGAAACTCTATACTGGTTATCTTAGTTTGCTTTCTATTGCTGTAATAAACACCATGACCAAAAGTGACTTGGAAAAGAAAGGTATTACGTATTTGGCTTACATATCCTGGGTCACAGTCCATTGAGGGAAGTAAAGTCAGGGACTTAAGCAGAGTGCATGGGAAAAGCTGTTTACTGGTTTGTTCCTTGTGACCCATTCAGTTTTCTTTCTTTTTTTTTTTTTTTTAAAATTGTTAATGTATTTTATTGGAAGATGGTAGTATTTTTTTTAAAGATTTATTTATTTATTATGTACACACTCTTCTTCCTGCATGCCAGAAGAGGGCGCCAGATCTCATTACAGATGGTTGTGAGCCACCATGTGGTTGCTGGGAATTGAACTCAGGACCTCTGGAAAGAGCAGCCAGTACTCTTAACCTCTGAGCCATCTCTCCAGCCCCAGTTTTCTTTCTTATACATCCCATAACCGCTTGCCTAGGGATGGCACCACCTACAGTGGTCTGGGTCCTCCCACATCAATTATTAATCAAAAAAATGGCATGTAGATTTGCCTACAGGCCAATCTTATGGAGGCATTTTTTACAATGAAGATTCCCTCTTCTGAGCTAGGCGGCGGTGGCGCATGCCTTTAAATCCCAGCACTTGAGAGGCAGAAGCAGGTGGATCTTTGTGAGTTCAAGGCCAGCCTGGTCTATAGAGTGAGTTCCAGGACAACTAGGGCTACATAGTGAAACCCTGTCTTGAAAAAACAAAACAAAACAAAAATTCTCTCTTCCAAGATATGTCTAGGTTTGTATCAAGTTAACAAAACCCAACCAACACACTGGTTTTCAGAGGGGCTCTGTCTTACTTTCACTCCAGTAGTGTTCAAGAGGTTCAATACCTATGTATTCATGCCAACATCTGTTATTTTCTCTTGTGTTTGATGGTCATTCTTACAGGTGTGAGATATCCCATTGTGGTTTGGATTTATATTTCCTTAATGAGTAATGATAATGAACATCATTTCTTTGTATCTTGATTATTTGTATGACTTCTTTGGAGAATTATCTTATTTAAGTCCATTGCCTTCCTTCCCTTTATTGACATTTATTCATTACACATAATATTAGTTTCATAAGGGTATTGGTTTGAATATACATAATATACTTTAACTGTGTTCCTCCGCCCACATACAACCCTACTTTTCCTCTTCCTCCCTCTGCTCAGTAGCCCCCATTGTTTCTCTAGAAAGTTGTGCTTCTACTTTTATGTCATGTATACAGACATATATAAAATCCAGGGGCTACAGATGAGAGAGAATATGGTATTTGTCTTCCTGGGTCTAACAATTCACTTAATGTAATAACCCCCAGTTGATTCTATTTTCCTGTAGATAACATAGTTTCATTCTTTTTTATGACTGCATAAAATTCCATTGTGTATGTATACCATATTTTCTTTATCCATTCCTCTGTTGATGGGTGCTTGGTTGGCCCTATACTTTTTCCCATAACTATTGTGAATAGTGCTGCAATAAACATCAACAACAAGTATCTCTGTGATATGTTGACTTTGAGTCTTTGTGTTAAATACCCAAAAATTTTGTAACTGGAGAATGTGGTATTATCTTTAATTTCCTTTGAGGAACTTCTACTACCACACCTATATCTACAAGACCCTCCATGAGAATGTCATTTATTTGTATTTTTAATTTTGGTCTTTGTTCTTTTATAGAAGTTTGCCAAAAAATTCACTTTATGGTTTCTCCTGAATTTCCTGTTCTCTCTGCTATAGATGTTCTATCACCCCGAGCTGTATGGTTTATTACAATAGGCATTTGGCTATTTAATTGCTTTGAGAAGGGATTTCTTCTATGATGACAGGAAAGGATTGAACTGAATTTGCGGCAGGGGCCTGTGAGAGGCTCCTCAGGGAGTTTCCCTACAATAAAGGCAAAAGATTACCTTGTCTGTCCCTTATTGATCTACATTTGTTAGTCCAATGTTTACCTTTACCATACTTTCTGCATAATCCAGAATTCTGTTTGGATTACTTTCTGTTGCCACTGTTCCTTGAAGAAACATTGTTTCTAGGAACACCCTGTTTACATTCCCTTTTTAGGTGGCCTTGTTTACTGCAATTAAAGCATCTGACATTATTATTTTTCTTCAAACTTCTTGAAATCACCTTTCCTATCCACGTATCATCGTGGTCATGAGATTCAATATTACTTGTGTCCCTGATCCAATCCTCCAAGGGTGCTGATCTTGCCTTTATGGGCGCCAAATGTAAGACAAATTGCTAAACGGTCTTATTAATAAAAAACCTGGAGCCAGATATTGGGGTTAAAAAGCTGAGAGATCAGAAAAGCAGAAAGAAGCCAGCCACGTTCTTACCACTTGGAGATCCTACTTCCTGTATACTCATGCCTATATCCTTTTTGTTCTGCCATCTCATTTCCTCTCTCCACCCAGCTATATCACTTCCTCTTCTGCCCAGCTACATCACTTCCTCTTCTGCCCAGCTTTGTCACTTCCTGTCTGTATAGACCTCCAGACCTTTATGATTATTGTTGGGATTAATGGTATATATCACCACGCCTGGCTCTGTGCCCTGTGTGGTCTCGAACTCACAGATCCTCCTCTGATCCTCAGATAATTTTCCTCTGATCCTTAGATAAACTTTATCGGGGTACACAGATAAAATACCACCACAGAGCTCCCTCTCCATCCCTTGTACATGTTGTTGTTTTATAGCCATTTTTTTTTCTTTTGGGCCAATAGTGGAATTTTTGGGTTGTGTGATAAGTATGTCTTTAACTTGACAGGAAATGACCAAATAGTTTTCTGCAGTGCTCTTTGATTTAATAATGTAACTAATAATTTATGATGCTTGTCTTCTTAGGGCTCTCAAAGAGAATTAAGCCCTTTGCCACTAAGGTAACTATTAGAGGTAGTAAGCTAGCATCTTGTGAGTATAGATTCCTTTAAATCTAATAAGATTCTAGTTTGTACTATGCTTGAGACATATCACTCTTGTAATTTCACCCAATTCTTAATTTTCTTCTAGAACCCTACTTCAGAGGGTTGTATGAGTGTTTTATTATTGTTGTTCTGCTTCCTTGTTATCTTAGGGTTTCTATTGCTATGAAGAGACATCATGACCATGGTACCTCTTATAAAGAAAACAGTCAGGATGCCTTGCTTACAGTTTCAGAGGTTCAGTTTATTATCATCATGTTGGGGGAGCATGGTGGCATGCAGGCAGAGGTGGTGCTAGAGCTGAGAGTTCTACATCTTGCAGACAAAAGGAAGTCAACTGATAGTCACACTGAGGGAAGTTTGAGCAAAAGAGGCCTCAAAGCCCACCCCCACAGTGACACACTTCCTCCAACAAGGCCACACCTTTTAATAGTGCCATTCCCTTTGGGGGCCATTTTCTTTCAAACCACCACACTTGTCAACATTTACTGTTGTCAGTCTCTGACTTCCTAATGATGTTTAGTACCTTTTTGTGCCATATCTGTAGCTTCTTTGTGAAATGTCTACTTACTTCCTTTGCAGATATTGTATTTGGTTATTTAACTTTATAATTAATTAATACATGGCCCAACAAATTAGAATTTCTCATATAGTTGAAAGCTTGATAGAACTATCTATAAGAAAAAAGTTAGCTGGTTCCTTTTGAGTTAGGCTATTTGAGAGTAGAAAGATTTCAATATCAAAATCTATTTTAGACCTCTGGGTAGACGATATGGCAACTGTGTCTAATGGTGGAATCTTCCTGTCTGATTTCTTACCACAGTCACCTCATAGTATACTTTTCAGTATTACTTTACAAATCTATCGCATGGCTCTGAATATGTGCTGCTTTGTAAAGGAAGCATACTCTCCTATGCATTGAATTTAAATTTAAAATCATCTCCAATTTAAAACTTTAGACTAATTCTTAAGTAACATGCCATCAATTTCAGTCTCTTCTAGTAATGGTTTCTAGTATTTAAAAAAAATACTGAATGAGCCGGGTGGTGGTGGCGCGTGTCTTTAATCCTAGCACTTAGGTAGCAGAGGCAAGTGGATCTCTGTGAGTTTGAGGCCAGTCTGGACTACAGAGTGAGTTCCAGTATAGGCTCCAAAGCTACACAGAGAAACTTTGTCTCAAAAAAAACTAAAAAACAAAAACAAACAAAACAAAAAAACCATGAATGATGAATAGAAACTATTTAAAAATAATTACATATTACAGGTTGGCTATTAGTTCCCTGTTATTCTAGAATTTTCTGTTTTCCTAGTTGGATTTCTCTGGAGATACCACCTCGCTGTATGTAAGTATAAAAAAAGCATCAATTCAGTGGGTTTGAGTGAAGTTCTCTTAGAATTGAGTAAAAATATTTGCATCTGAGCAATAATGGAAAATACTTCTGAACTAAATACTAAATGATTTTGAAAATAAGACTATATAAAGAAAATAAGGAAAACCCATGAAGTAGAAAGTTTAAAGTTTTAGAAACTGTCAGAAGTTTCTATATACATAATGAATTTAAAAATGCTTTTCCTTTGATTAATTTCTCTAAGTCTCACAAAATATTAAATTGATGTTTACATATGTTCACTTATACACCTATACTAACTGGTTTAATTGATTGATTATTTGAGACAAGGTCTCACTACATAACCCTGGCTGCTCTAGGACTAAGAAATCTGCCTGCCATTGACTCTCAGGTGTTGAAATTAAAGGCATATCTTACCTGAACTATCCTTGCATCCCTGGAATGAAGCTAATTTGATTATAGTATATGATTGCTGTTCAGAAAGATCAGTCTCTTGTCTTCGGACTAAACTCAAAATTAAGTCCCCAGCTGGAGATATGAGGCTGTGGAAGCCAAATACACCAATGGAGCTTCAAAATTCTCAGCCTTAGCACAGTGATAGATGGCTCTAGAGACTGATAATATAAATTGTTGATGTCAGTCACCATATTTGACATAAGGAATTATTCCATTCCTACAAAGTTACTTCCTATGGTACTTCTTTGTAGTCACACCTCATTTCCTTGCCCCCAAATACCTTACATCTGGCACTCATTAGTCTATTTTATGATTATAAATTTATAAGCTAAATAAATTTTTGAAATGGTATAAAGTTATACCATCTCAAGAATGGTATCAATCTAATCATATGGATACAGTTCCTGAGACAAGTTTAAAAAGTCAGAATACTGTGTAAATCCATCTAAAAGACTTTATTGGGACCACATATGTGCTGTTCATAGAGACTCTGGGTGGTTCCTTCTCTGTTGTGTTGTGACCTGCATAGGCTTTCAGAGCCTTGGGAGAACCTGGGTCACCAGAAACTGGAAATAGAGATACTGACCTTTGAAGCTATGGCTGTGAACTTCATCCTGGGGTGTGTGCTTTTCTGGATTTTTCCCAGAAGACCCTCTATAGAAATATGATGTGGGAACCCTTCTAGAGCATGGCCTCTGTAGGAAAAAAAAAGTGAAGACCAGAATATTGAAGATGGCTACAGAAGTCCCAGGTGATATGTAAGAAGTCAAGTGGTAGAAGAAACCTTATGAAGTATATCCTCTATGATATAAAAATGGGTAGCCAGAACATTGAAGATGGCTACCAAAGTCCCAACAGAAGTCAAGTAGTAGAGATACTGTGAACATAAGTGAAGAAACCATCTGTGAAGACTTTAAATTGTGTTTTGAACAAGAAAACTTCTGCATGTGAAATCAACACCCCCCGCCCCATGTGTATGTATTTGTCCTCATTTGTCATTCATTCCATTCAGAACTCATGCAACAAAGAATATGATTACGAGGAAAATGGAGCAAAGTATTGTGATGGCAAATCTTGGTTGTCAACTTGAGACACCTGGGAAGAGTGTCTCACCTCAATTGAATTACTTTCATTGGCCTGTGAGCATGTCTGTGGGGCATTGTCAGGATTGCTGGTTTGTAAGGAAGGGCTCAGCCCATAGTGGGTGGCACTATCTCTGACAGGTTAGCCTGGGTTATATAGAAAAGCTTGCTGACTAGACCACAAGAAGCAAGCCAGTAGACAAGTGTTCTCCTGGTTTCTGCTTAAAGCTCCTTTGAGTTCTTGCCCTGACTTCACTTAATGATGGATTGTAACATGGAAATAAAGCCAATTAAACCTTTTCCGCCCCAAGTTGCTTTTGGTCCTGATGTTTAGTATAGCAACAAAACTGAACGAGAATTCTGGAAAACTTTAACTTATTTCCAGTGCTTCCAGAAGCAAAGAAAAAGTACACATTGGAGATACTGTGTAAAGGTAAGCAATGTGATAAAGTCTTCAGTTTTCTCAGTTCTCTTAGAAATCATACAAGGGCTCATGCTGAGGAAAATCCTTATGAATATAAGCCATATAGGGAAGACTTTAGCCACTCAAGTACTCTTCAGTTCCATGAAAGTGCTCACATTGAAATGAAACCTCCATGTAAGCAGTGTGGGAGAAATTTCAGTTATTCAATTTTCTATCAGAAACATGCATGAATGTACATGGCAGAGAAACCTCATGAATGAAAAAACAAAAACAAAACAAGCAAACAAAAAACCCAACCCACCATCAATAAAAATTGCAGGAAAACCTCCCAGTGTTCGATTTCCTTCAGATACACAAAAGAATTCTCAGAGAAGAGAACCATACATATAAGCACTGTGGAGACAGCCTTCAATCATTCTAGTACTGTTTAAATGCACAAAAAGCTCACATTGAAGAGAAACCATATGTGTGTAGGAAAGCCTCAAGGACTCCAGTTATCTTAGAACAAGAGGATTCATACCTACAGCATGTGGAACAGTTACACAGTCTTGATGATTCTAGCACACACAAGAATGTAATGGAAAGGACTTGTTTCCATTCAGATTATAGGGAAGCCTCAAATAATGTTAGTTTAGCTGAGATACGATAGTACAGTATGGAGAGAATGTTCTTGAAAACATGAAGTCTTAATTAGCACACATGTAAAAATACACTGGATCAAAATCTTGTGAATGCAAAATATCACAAATGTTTATAGATTGTTAGTGATTATGTTGACTTAGTAAATTAGTGGTTGTAGATTCTCCTCCAATAACCATGACTTCACTAGCACTGGTAGTTCTTTAGATTTCCAGTACCAGACATGGCCTCCCTCCTGTTGAGTGGGTCTTAAGTTCAATTAGAGAGTTGATGGTTACCACCAAGTTCTGTGTGCCACTCCTGGACCCTTAGGGTTATTGTGCCAAGGTAGTTGCGGTTCATATGCATCATAGATGGGTCGGACTGTTGGTTGCTTCCCTCCTTTGGAAGCTTGCTTGATGCCTTCTGGTACCATGAAAGCTAGGAGGAACATTTTGATTGCTTTCAGTTTGGTGCTATAAAAGTAAGGCAGAACATACTCATTTACTGTAATTATGGATATAGTTCGATTCTCTCATTTATTTTTATTTTTATTTCTTCCCTCTTTTCATTTCTTCTGAATGAGTTACTTGACAATTTAAAATTTTCATTTTGATGTGTGTGTGTGTGTGTGCATACGCTATTTTTTTTTACTGTTTGTATAGCATTTTCAGTGATTTCTCTAGGTATTACTTGTCACATTTAATACTTTGAATAAAGTGTAGAAATCTGGCTCCCTGTGAATTCTTTACTTGAAAATTTCATAGATGTATACAATACATATTAATCTTATCCAATCCCCACTCCCTTCTGCTAACTCTTCTGCTCCCTCCCCATTACATCTCCCTTAAGTTTCAAGTCCTCCGCATATATAGATAAAGGTATAGGTATAAGTATAGATATCCACTAAACCAAGAGCTGTCTACTTGCACATGGCTATGGGGTTAACCACTGAGAGCATGGACGTCTTGCTAATCGCTACCCTTTGAAAAAAAAAAGTGGCTCTCCCTCTCATAGCAGCAAGCATCTGCTAGTAGATTTTTGGCTAGGAGTAAGGCCTTGGGAGTTCCTCCCACCTCCATGTTGGAATTTTTAACTAGCTTGGTCTTGTGCAGGTAACAACCCTAGTTGTTGAGTTCATGTGTTCAATACTTATATCATGAGGATAGTATTTTGCAGTACTCCTCTTCACCCTCTGACTCATACATTCTTGCCTTCTCTTTTATGATGTTCCCTGAGCGCTCAAAGTCACTTATTTTCAGTACTTTGAACAGGTATTGAGTCTTTTCATAACCACTACCTACTGTGGTAAGAAGCTTCTCTGCCCAAGGTTGAGAACAGTGCAAATCTATGGATAAAAGCAAATATTTAGAAGGAAGTTTGACAACATGACCATTTAGAAAGACAACACCAAGAGGTTCCTCCCTTGGGCATAATACTTTCCTAGCCATGAGTTTTGACTATGTTTATAGTTCCAAACATGACATTGCCTTCTGTGAAGCAGATCTCAAATCTAATCAAGACAACAGTTGGTTACCCCCCTAAACAGCCTTGCCACCATTTTGCCAGTGTGTACATCTTACCTAGTAGGTCACATTTGTAGCATGCAGAGTCCAGGATTGTGTAAGACCGTTGATGTCATTTCCCCTCCAGAGGCCTGCATAGCACCTTTCACACTGTGAAAGTTAACCAGCAGGGAGACAAGTTGATTCCTCTGTGTCCTGCAAAGTACTTGGTGTCTTCAACAGGAGAGTCTTACTGCCTAGTTATGGTGGTCAACTGAAGTGGTGGCAATAGCCTGTATTGTTTTGGGTGTCTTTGGGTATCCCATGCCTAACACAGATTTTTCATTTAATAACCAATGCTTTCTGAAACATGTCTGTTCATACAGGATACCTCTGTTCAAATTTCTTTTTTTGTTGTTGTGATATTCTTTTTTAAAAATTAAGATTCTTTTATGTTTATGAGTGTTTTGTCTGCATGTATGCATGTGTACCACATGTGTGTCTGGTTCCCATGGAGCTCAAAAGAGGATATCAGATTAATGGAACTGGAATTATGGATGGATTTGAACCATTTCTGGATTCTGCGAACTGAACTTGAGTCCTCTGCAAGAGCAACAAGTGTCTCTACCTCTATGGCCCCTGTTGTTATTCTTGATTAGCTCACATTGCAATGGGATTTCATAATAATTGTCCTTCGTTAGTTTGAGTTCATCTGCCCTGTCCCTCCTTTCATTCCTTGGAAGTTCTTTTACTTTTACCCATTTATAATTGCCATAATAGATGCCGATTAGTGCTTCCTTAGTCTAAGATTTTGTCTTTGATTAGCCATCATTCCTCTGAATATTGCCTTTATTCTCACCCTTTGATTTTGATTAGGTAAATAACAGACCTTCTCACTTCCATTTTTATGCCATTTCCTCTTTCGGTTTCCACCTCCTTACCTGTGCTCTTGATAAAGGTGATTTTCTCTGATCTGTTTGTTCCATTTTGCTAATTCTCTCTTTAGTTTTATCTTAACTTGTACATTGAGCTTTGATGTTTTTAAATTTTTAATGATATTAATTTAATTTTGTGATTATATTTTAAAAACTGTTGTTTTTCTTTTGATTTTATGTTTTATTTTATGTCTGCATTTAAATATATCTGTTTTAAAGCTTCTGTTCAATAGTGCTGTACTCAGAAATTTGGGGGTATCTCATTTAGTTTTTATACCTTTAACCTCTTATTAAATTTGTATTGCTTTTAATATAATTTGTGATTTGAAATGGGGGATCATTTTCAAAAGAACTGTTTCTGAGATTTAGTTCTCGCCTGGGTTGAGAGTGTTGTCTCCAGAAAAGTTTTGCCAGTGTCACACATTTATGTGTCCAACCTGGAATCAACTTTTGAGTTTTATTTTCTTTTAGTACTAAGAATTCCACAAGGAAAAATTCCCTGAGCCTTTTAACAACTGACAATTTCTCTAGGCTGACCTTTTAACAGTGGCTCAGTGACCTTAGGTGGGCTATTTTAGTCTATTCTTCATGATAAAGACTTGAGGCATCCTTTTCTTTTTTAAGCTACTAAGACAGACAAATACAACATAACTAGTATAAGTCTCAAGGCTTTGATTATATACTAGGAGACATTCCGTACAAATTATTGCACATTTTGTCATACATTTAAAGTGGTTTTACCAGTTGGTAGTGGTGTACACCTTTTATCTCAGCACTCAGGAGGTAGAAGCAGGTGGATCTCTTAGTTCGAGGCCAGCCTGGTCTACAAGAGTGAGTTCTAATACAACCCAGTCTACACTGAGAAATCCTGTCTTGTAAAACCAAAATAAGTAAATAAATAAAAAGTGACTTCACACATTATGTTCAGTATGCTTAAGTGTGATTTGGGTGAAAGGACTTTCGTATTTCTAGAAATGGAAGTCTGTGTACTTACTTGTGGACTGTAAACTTTCTGAGGGCATGAACAGTACCAATTTAATTCACCATTGCTTCCTCAGCACCTAGTGCCCATACATACCAAACAATAAATGCTTGTGGAGTAAAGAAAATGCTGTTTACTAGAGATTTAATTGTAAAAGTGAAAACTGGAGTAAACTTAAAAGTCTAATAACAAGGAATCGGTGTATCTGCTTAAAAGTAAGTGATTATTACTCATGTAATAATTTTTTAGCCAGAAAATCGTGATCCAGAGAGCTGCATTATAAGATTTAAAGATACTAAATATTAAGTATTGGTAAAATGCGATTCAGTTTAACTTTAAAGCATGATAACTCTAAAATGTGCATTGCAAAATAAAACAAGCCTGTGAGAGAGAGAGAGAATGAATGAATGAATGAATGAATGAATGAATGAATGAATATGTGTGAAGGTCAACACTGGGAATCTTCTGTTGCTCTCCATCAATTTTGAGATCCAGTCTTTCTCTTTCTGAATCTTGGGTTCGCTGATTGGGTAGGCTGTCTGAGCAGTGAGCTCCAGGAATCTGCCTTTCCCTGCCCTCTCCAGCCCCAGTTCTGGGATTAAAAACACATGCGGGCCTCTAGGCCAGCCTTTTATTTGGGTATTGGGGATCTGAACTCAGGTCCTCATGTTTGCATTGTAGGTCCTCATGCTGAGCTCTCTGTCTAGCCCTACTCCTTATTTTGTAAACTTTCTACAGTGCGGTTTTATAATAATGGCAATAGTAAAAGGGAAAACACATTAGAGTCCTTAAAAGCTTTTAGATTTAAATATACTAAAAGTTGACAAAACATAAAAATTCCAGAATTAGTTTTTATTATTAAAATATTTTCAGACTTTTATATGAAAACACAGAAAAAGATCTTTCTGATACTCAGCGACACCTTGCTAAGAAAAAATATGAGCTACAGCTTACTCAGGAGAAAATTATGTGCTTGGATGAAAAAATTGGTAAGTTTTTTTCTGTTATTGCCTTTTATTTTTCTTAAGTCTGGTAGAAAAATACGTTTTTCTTTCCTTTAGTTATAATATACATAAATTTAGGAAGAGGCCCTTAGCCTTAAGTTTATGAATATGATTAATGGGAGATGCATTTTTATTTGACTGCAACATTTTTAAGCTTAGATTTAGAACCACAAATACTTAGTTACAACTTGAATTTGTCAGTGAAGAGATAAAGCAGCAGCCCCCCTTTTCTTTATTATAATTACTTGTAATTTGATACTATTTATATAACATGGCAGCTTATTCGGAGCTATTGAAAGGAATTGTAATGTGTATGTATTTCCACTTTGGGTAGAAAACATTCATATATTTAGTTATATCTATAATAGTGTCTGAATTTACAAAAAAGTTCACTTTGATAAAAATTTCCATTTATGTTGATGTGAACCTATCTCATTCTTCTTCAAAGCAACAGACATATTTTTGTTAGGATTATGGAAGACTAAAGATAAGGAAATTTTTTAGTATTTGTAATTCTCAGGAAAAACAGTCTTTTCCAGAGAAGAGCACCCTAATTGGTTATCCAGTACTACAGCCCTGAAAACTAATATACAAGTAACACTATATGGTCTGAGCAGGTTGTATTTAAATATTTATACACATGCATGTATGTAACAACAATTAAAGAAAAAGAAGTCATGAATTTGAAACAGAGCAAAGCGCTACATGGGAGGGGTTGAGAGGAAGAAAGGAAAAGGGGGGGATGATGTAATTATATTATAATTTCAAAAATAAAAAAATTACTTAACACCCCCCCCCCCGTTGTTCAGTAAATGTTAGTATGAGTAACTAGGTAGATGAAATTGCTACTGATTGAGACAGGAAATATTCAAAGAGAAATATGAAAGGTAATATAATAAGATATAATAATATATTCTTATATAATATAAGAATAATATATATAATAAGATATAATAATATATTCTTATATAATATAAGAATAATATAAATGACGATGAAGTCACCTGGGGGTGGGGCAGAGAATAAGGAGAAGAGAATTCAAGACAGTAAGAAGAAACCAAAGAATTAGGAAGAAAACCAGAAGTTAATCTATTTGGAAGGCAGGAAAGAAAGGTGTTTTAAAAAGAGGGTATGATCTCTTGTCAGATATTATTGGAAAATGAAATAATATGGGGCTAAAAATTATCAATAAACTGTAGCACACTGGCAGTTTAGCTAACAGTGATCCTCAAAAGCTTGAAGTATTATTTGTGGAAGGGGCAGTGAGTTTAGGAATGAATGAGAAGTCAAGTAGAAGTGGGAAAGAACAGAAATGTCTCACGAGACTTTTGTATATGGTACATTATATGTATGTATTTTATATATACATTATGTGTATATATATATATATATTTATCATATTTGTACCAAGAGGTGGATTCAGAATCCCTGAAGCAAGGCCAGGAAAGCAGGGAGATCCACTTGTATTGGAGATGCCAGCACTGTAGGATGACCACCAGTGGTAACGGCCATTGTGAAAGTGAAACCAACCTGAGCCTTTATGACGGGCTGGGGAGTGCATATGCTTATGCATATGAACATACATGCACTTATATATGCATATGCCTATATATGTTTTATTTTTAATATTTTCATTAGTATAAATTCACACTAGAGAGTTTACAAAATAGAGTTGGGCTAGACTCTTGAGACATTTGGTATTGGATAACCAATTGGTGTGCTCTTCCCTGGAGAAGGCTATTTTTTCTAGGGATTTCAAATGTTAGAAATAAGTTCATCTTCCACAAGCCTAATCAAAAGAAAAATTTACCTGGTACTTCTAAGAAGAGGAAGATGTGATCACATCAACTTACATAGGAAATTTTATCCAAGTGATTTTCTTTGTAATCCCAAACAATTAAAAGATAGCAAGAATCCAGCATGGTAATTCATACCTGAAATCCCAGCACTTAGGAGGTTGAAGTAGGAGGATCCTGAGTTCCAGCCAGTCTGGGCTACATAGCAAGTTCCAAGCCTGTCAGGGCTACGTCATGAGACCCTGTCCCAAAACTGAACAAAACAAAAAATCCAAACAAACAGAATACCGTATTTATTAGAATTTTAAGATATTTGTACTTTCTTTTCTTGTTTCTGTGCTAAAGTACTCTGTCAAAACAAACTTAAGAGAGGAAGGATTTATTTCAGTTTACGGTTCAAAGTACAGTTCATCCTAATGGTGGGAAAGTCAAGACTGTAGGAGCTTAAAGTAACTAGTCACATTATGTCTGCAACAGAAGAAAGCAACAGACACGTGCATGGTGCTCAGCTTCTTTCTCTCCCTTCTGTATACAGCCTAGGACCTACTGCCTGGAGGATGTTCCCACCTCCAATTAAGAAATGTCTCTCACATCAATTAATGTAATCAAGATAATCCCATATAGGCATGCCAAGAGACCCTTCTCCTAAGTGGTACTGGATTCTGTTATGTTGACAACACCATGATAGCTAGATAATGGATTGATTGGTTTTCAGTGGAAATATACACAGATATAAAAACACCGAAACCTGTGTGTTGCCTGAGAGGCATTACTGCCTCTGAGAAAGACCATGACATTGTTAAGTACCGTATGATGTGATAGGCTGGTATCACCACTTAAGGGCTGCACTGGAATGACTCTTGACAGGGATTAACTCTGTAGGCATTATCCTAGAAGTCTGGTCTAGCAGAGCTCTCCTTGCAGAGCACTAGAAGAGTGGTTCTTAAACTCTGGCATGTGACATAGTCTCCTAAAAGCTAACAAAGATCATTGGAGCCAGACTTGTTGAAGGTTTATGCCAGGTAATTCTGTGATCCTAAAGCATCTACCTCTAGACCAAAGTTCTCATCACTGTGGGGTGTGGGGCACAGTGTGCTTGTCAATATACAAGTTGCTGTGCCCATTATCAGAATTTTTGATTCAGTAGGACCGTGGAAAGCCTAAAAGTTGGTGTTTCCTAGGTAGTTCAGACAGAGTTGGGTGACAAACCACAGTTTAAAAAACCCTGCTTCGGGGGTTGGGGATTTAGCTCAGTGGTAGAGCGCTTGCCTAGCAAGCACAAGGCCCTGGGTTCGGTCCTCAGCTCCGAGAAAAAACAAAAACAAAAAACAACAAAACAAAACAAACAAACAAAAAAAAACCTGCTTCAAAAGAAATTATTCATGCCCTCAATACTGACATTGGCTTGTCAGAGTTCTGACAAATAGGATACCATAAATGATTCTCCTACTTAGGAATTTTAGAAAAATAAAAAAGAATCAAAATTGGGAGACAATTAACTCTAAAGCTGATTTAATTGAATATTTTATTAAAATGTATTGTCAACTTTACATTCAACAGTCATTCTAGGCTAGATAGGAGAGGAATTTAATGGAGAAAATCCATCGGTTGTTTTAATACTTCACCTGCTTCATTCATTCCCTTTCTGTGCTCCCTACCACACAGATCAGTCTGATTAGATGTTGACATAGAACTTTCTTTTGCTGTAATTCAAACTGTGCTTTTACATTTATGGACCTTTAGAACGTTGTGGTTCACTCTCATTTATAATCACAAACAAAAGCTTTTTATTTGGGTTGTTACTCTTAAGTGATTGGATAACATAAGACAACTAGTTGGAAAATATTTCAATCTGATGAACTGGACAAAAGATTTTTATCTTGATTAAAACAACACCTTTATGATTATTTAGATAATTTTACGAGGCAAAGTATTGCACAGCGAGAAGAAATCAGCATTCTTGGTGCAACCCTCAATGATCTGGCTAAAGAAAAGGAATGCCTGCAAGCATGTTTGGATAAAAAGTCTGAGAATATTGCATCACTTGGAGAGAGTTTGGCAATGAAAGTATGTTCTGAGAATTAGTAGACAAGATATGCTTAAATGAAATATTTAAATATTAAACTGTGGGTTCCTTGACTCTGAATAAAAGAATAGGATTTTCCTAGAAAACCAAAACTTTAAAATCTGATGTTGAAATGTCTTAAGCAAGTTTTAGGAAGCATGCATGCAAATCTAGCTAATGTTTAAAACTTATTTTTCTATCATGAATTAGTGATTCAGGTTTACTGATAATAATTAAATCAAAATAAGGTAGTAAGAATTTTTTTTTCTTTCGAACATTTTAAGTCTATCACCTTGGAAAGTCATATGCTCATTCCATTAAAACTGCCTTTGTGGTTGTAAACTAGGAACACACTTTTTCCGTTTTTTGAGACAGGTCTCACTGGGTAGCCCCGGCTGGCCTGAAACTCAGTATGTAGACCAGACTGGCTTCGAATTCCTAGAGACCTGTTTGCCTCTGCCTCCCAAGTGCTGGGATTAAAGGTGTGCACCAGCAAGCCCAGCTTATTTAAGGTATTTTTGGGGGCACATGTTTTTATGCCATTGTCAGTCTTTAGGAAAAGGCTGTGTGCTTCTTGTTCATAAAGCTGGGTGATAATGCCACACATGTATTTTTTTTCTTGTTAAACAACAACAAAAATTTTACAAGGAAGACAGATTTAAAGAAGCCCCCGTTAGCTGATAAACTGATTGTGAAGGCAAGCTAGTCTGTTTTTTACCAATGTTTTAAGCAAAATTGTATCATTGAAGTAAGGTTTTTTTCTGTTCTAAGGAAACTAATTGATTAATATATCCATCTGTCCATCCAGTCTTCCAGCCAGTATTTATTGACATGTACTAGTGTTATAGTAAAAACTGAGGGTGCATGAGGCCGTAGAGGGATAGAGGAATATCCTCCTCTGAAAGGACAGGTAAGCACCGTAAGGACACATCAGAAGCGCAGCTGATTCAGCTTGGAGTTAGTTCTTCCAGGGGAGGAGGAAGATCTAGGAAGCCTTCCAGGGAGTGACATGTCCTAGTTTTCCTAAAACATGACTATGAATAAGCTAGAGAAGGACTTAGGGGAAGAGGACAGTGGGAACGTGATAGGCAGAGCAACTGACACTAGAGTCCACAGACTCATGGGAGAATTTCAGGACCATTCCAGAGAGTTTATGGCCAAAGAATAGGTTGCAAAGAGCTGTGTATAGAAACACCCAGTCACAAAGATACATTTGATGTTGACTGTGGACTCTTGTTATCGCTATGAAAATGTGAGTGAGAGGTTACAACTGGATCTTCATTTTGGAATGAATATTCTAGCAATTATAAATCTGCAGGAGAGATGGACTGTAAGGAACTGAGACTAGGGACAGCGACTGGTAAAAAGTAAAGTGGCGAGACCTGCCTGAAGATGCTGCAGTGCCGTGAGGGAAACAAGGAAGTGAGAGCCTCATCAGTAGTTCCTGTGCATGAGGAAGAAACACGAAAAAAGAGAACATGCTTAGGAAGGGTGATTATTCACCTGCTGAGTTGGAGTTATCCTTTGGACATGTAAATATAGTATTCATTGGCTTCTGGAATTTTAGGTTTGAAGAGAAAATTGAAGTTAGATTTGGATTCCTGAGCATAATTGAAGTCATGGAAGAAAATTGTGTGTGTGTGTGTGTGTGTGTGTATGTGTGTGTTTGCTGAAAAAGGATCTTTTTAAAAATTTATGATTTTTAGTCAAGATTTTGATTATCCTTATAATACAAAACAATAAGCATTATTTCCTTTTAAAACATTAACATTTAGAATTTTTTTTCCCTCTTTCAGAATTTCATTTTTTTGTGTGCCACATACACTATTTCAAATACCTCTTATTTGGTATTCTGCATTATGTTTCCTTTACAAGGACGATTAATATGCAAGTCCATTTCAAAATAAAGACATTTAAGGTTTTCTGAAACATCCATCATCTGAAGGGAAACAATTTGTAAGGCAGCATTAGAGGGCTAAAAATGGTTGCCAAGCATGGTGACCCATGCCTGTAAACCTAGAGAGGTAGAGGCAGGAAGATCTCTGTAAGCTTAAGGCCCGCCTGGTCTACATAGCAAGTTTCAAGCTAGTCAAAGATAAATGGTTTCTATCTCCAAAAAAACCCCCAAACAAACAAAAGGATAATGTTCTCTGTGGTGATATTTTAGAACTGAACTAACAAATGCTGGTAAGTAGAAAGCAAGGCATTCCTTAGATTAATATGGAGATATAGAAATAAGCTCATCTGGAGAACTCTGTATTAGAGTGAATAAGGTGATTTTTTTTCCTGGTTATCTTAGCTTTTATTTTAAAGCTCTTATTTTTATTTATGTATATGTGTCTGTGTTTGTGTTTGAGTATGTGCAAGTATGTATGGGTGCCTGAGGAAGCAATATATTCAAATCCATTTCAGTCTTGACTGATTCCACTGTTTCTATTTTTTCACAACAGCTCTGAAATATATTGGGACAGATGTTTAAAGTTAATATTGCTAATACAAATAATATACTCAGTTATTTTTTCTAAAAAATAAACTTAGTTGCCTACAGTTCTGTATGTAAGATTGAGGCTAAGGAAGAGCACACCAATTGGTTATCCAATACCAAATGTCTGCCCTGAAAACATACATGCACATAACATTATACAGACTTAGCAATTAGTATTTATGTGTTTAGGAATATATACATGTATGTGACAATAAATAAAAGAGTCCATGAATCTGAAAGAGAGCCATGGGAGAGTTTGGAGGGAGAAAAGGGACACAATTATATTGTATTATGTTATAATCTCAAAAAAAGAAATAAATTTAGTTATATATTCACTTTCCCAAGTTTTATAACATGAGGAACATATGGAAGTAAATAGTACTATTTATATATAATATTTTATTGCCAAACTATGGTGGTTATGGGAGTCTTATATAGCTGGATGATTACACAAACCTTTTGACACTGTATTAGTTACATGATCTCATATCTACACCAAAGAGTATCCTTTCCTCTAATGAATATTAACTTTACCCAGCACAAACATACACATTGATTATAGGCTTTAAAGTATAGAGAAGAATAAGACATAAATTTTTAATACCAAATGAAAATCACAGGGGGACAATTCTTTTTATTCATCAGCTTTGGTAGAAATGATTTTTAAATGATTTTAACTTAATATTTGTATTAATTTTAAGGAAAAGACCATTTCAGGCATGAAGAATATCATTGCTGAGATGGAACAGGCATCAAGGTAAATCATTCAAAAATACTTGAGCACTTACTGGAGGCAAAATACTATTTATGTGTAATACAAGGAGACTGAAAGTGAAGGGGCCTGTGTTATGTATCAGTAACTCTGATGTTCAGCAGAGGTTTAGGTTGGCTTGGGGAGTAAAGGAGAGGATTAGGTTCACTGAATGAAATTAGGGGAAGGGCTTCTAAAGCAGAACTAACAGTAAAGAACCATAGTTTGTGTTCAAAAGCTTGTTGAACTATGAGTAGGTGAGTGTTGTTCTCAAGGACAAGAGAAATGACGGAGGAACTGAAGGAATGGCGCAGCTGTTACAAGCACACTCTGCTCTTGCAGAGGACCCAGTTCAGTTCCCAGCACCCATATGGTGGCCCAGGCAATCCCACACTCTTCTGACCTGCAGCGGGCATACGTGTGCTACATACACACACAGGCAAAACACTCATACACAGGAAATTAAATCAATCTTGGGGGGAAAAAGAAGCGAAGGAAGGAGAAACCAAACATGTGAAAAGGCCTGTACAATATACAGATGAGTCTTGATTTTCATCCTTTGGGTAGCAAAGACTGTTACAACTTTTAAATGTTTAAGGTATTTTTTGGTGACCTATCCAGGAAAAGAGGCAATAAATTGGGCTTTAGAAAAGATAAGGGGAACAGTAGGAATGAGTTCTTTATGATGAGGGACTTTAGGGAAATGTCGGGGTTCCAGGTCCTCATTGCATATGACAGGAAGAGTATTCAGGAAAAGACAACTTTGCCTCTGAATTTAAAGAGCCCGTGAGACCTTGTAGATGCATCCAGGAAACATGAGTCTGAGATGTTAACTAGGGGACTAATTCTGGAGACAGTTATTCTGTGGTTTACATGGTGCTGGGAATGACAGAGTTCTCTATAGGAAAAGAACCAAATAGAGGCTGAATATTCCTTCAATGGCTGTCTGCATGCTACAGGGGCAGAGAACTCAGTAGCTGCCTAGTCAACAAAGCTGGATGCCTCAGCAGCCTGAGTCCAGTGTTGGGGGCTCGTGGAAGAGCTGCTGGTATTCATTTTCCATTGACTGTCCACAGGAGTTGAAGCCTATGACAGCAGCAGCAGCTGGAGCTGCCCACATTTAGAAAGAAGTGCAGGGGGCCAGACAATACTTTTTCCTGGGAGCCATTTAGAGGGTGCTGCCCACTTTGAGGGTGGGTCTTCTCCAGTCAGTTAAGCTTCTCTGGAAACAGCACCACAGACATGCCCAGAGGTATGTTTCCTAGGGTGTTTAAGTGTCACCAAATTGAGGAAGATGAGCTGTTACAACTCCACCCCTTACCAACTTGACACACAATCACATCTAATGTCTTTCCTAATTTTTAAATGAAGACTGTAACAAGGTCATAAGTCCAGGTGATGTGAAGTAACTATCCCATGTCCAACTGAAAATGTTTTAATTCTTCCTCCAGAAAAATGGCAAAGTCCCTTGAAGAATGCTTACTTTTTAAAATAACTCATGATTTGAGTTTGGTAATATAGATATAATGGCACTTTTG
>CABHPQ010171820.1:0-40080 GCA_902168405.1 Peromyscus aztecus | reverse complement strand
GGACACCACAAGAAAACTCACAGAATCAAGTAACCTGAGCTCATAGGGACTCACAAAGACTTAACGGACATCTAGGGAGCCTGCCTGGGACTGACCTAGGCATTCTGCATATGTGTTACAGTTGTGTAGCCTGATCCTCTTGTGAGACTCCTAACAGTGGGAACAGGGGCTGTCTCTGACTCTGTTACTGGCTTTTGGGACCCTACTCCTCGTGCTGGGTCGCCTGGACCAGCCTTGTATTAAGGGGAGATGCTTAGTCTTACTGCAACTTGATATGTCCTGTTCCTGAACAGAACCGAGGAGGAGTTTATGGTTGGGAAAGCAAACTGTGGCAAGGATGTAAAATAAATAAATTTGTTTTTAAAAAATCGAGGACATGAATAAGGTGACCTTGAAGTGAGGTACATTAATCTCTGAGAAGATAAGACATACACAAGTCTAGTAAAAAGACTTGATCAGATTTGCCTTTGAAAACTGACAGTAAATGATTCTGACTCTTTTATCACTAATTACGCTACCACTTGGTTACCTTTTACAAATAAATATGTCCGTAACTTTTAAAAAATAAATTATTGTTGAGAGGGTAGACATGTTTCCACTTTCTCTGTTTTGTCTGTCTAGCACAAGCCCTGATGGTCACTAGATTTGGCAGCACGTGTTTTCAAATAGTGCCTTTTCAGACCATGATCTTTGAAAATCTTCATAAATTTCCTGTAGGTTAAGCAGAGTGCCTACTGGCTTTGACAAAAAATGTAGGTGTCTATTATTTTACACTGAACAATCTTCTTCATACAGCATTTTTTAGGGCTTCTATTGTAGAAACCATTGTGAACAAAAATAATAACTAATGATAATAATAAGAAGAAGAAGAAGGAGGAGGAAAGGCCTATACCTTTATTGTGAGAATGGACTGATGGGGAAATAGCAAGGTTTGGCCCCTTTCTCATTTCGTCTCCCATTAAAGTGCAAAGTGACTGTAAACACAGCAGTGCACGAGGAACAGGCGCGAATTCTCACGTCCTCTAAATAATATTGAATGCCTATTGCTTATGATGGTCATTTATTAAACACTGTTGGACTTGCCAAGTCACCCAGAGCACATGTCTGATGGTGTCAACTTGGTTTTTGGCACTTGGCAGATAATGCAGTGGAAGCCCCGCCACACAGTAATACAAATACTCCACACATGATGCTCATAGCAAGAACACACAGACACTTATTTGGCATGGCATCGCAACACAGCATGGTCATCTATACAGTTAGGCTGGAGAGCCACACCGTCAAGAAGTTTTAAAAACCATAAAAGTAAATCTTGCACTAAGTGAGTTTGCAATTTTCTGCTGGGCTGTGTTCATAGCTGTCCTAGACTCCGTGAGGCCTATAGTGTGTGGGTTTGCCACCACTAACTTATATCTCCTGGCAACCATTTCTCGGGCTTTCTAGCCTTCCAGAAGCTCACTCCTACAGCATTCAGCTTTCTGTTAACTTTTCCCAAGGAATTCCATCTACCATTTGTCTTCTTCCAGCAACCTAGACAGATCTGCCTGTTTTACCTTCCCCTCATCCTCTCTTGGTTGCTAAAGAATCTTAAAACTCATTTACACATTGATGTAAACCATTCAGAACTGCCAGCGCCTTACTTACATCATACAGAAAACAGCCCACCATAGGATGCATCAGAGCCACTAAAGCCCCACACTAGTCCTGAGGCCCCTGCTGAGTCAACCCCTTTAAAAGACCGCTGAATCTGGAGAACTGCATGGGTCACCACAGATGAGAAGTTCATAGAGTAGAACTGGACGCCAAATCCTACTGGAAGGCCCTCGGCATTTCCCCATTTCATGAATACGCACAGGTGGTTTTCACAGTCAATGACTCTGGCCTTCTCCACTACACCACCGCGCCCCTGCTCAGCCCATACTCCTACAGCACCACTACGTGTCAGCAACACCCAGGCATGAGGTACCTGGCCCAGGAAGACCAGGATCTTGCCAAAGCTCATTTGCACTGAAACAGTGTTCTTGTTCTATAAACTGTGTTAGCAACTCAGAAAGATGCCATGAAACATTCTATTAAACCACTTGCCATTTCACTCAAAAACAAGGGGGGAAAAAAAACTTTCCTGTAAACTCAGGCTATTGGGCCCAATGGATGGGAATCAACCACCACTGTCTTCATGCTCCGTTTTATGTCTGTGCTTCCTCTACTGTCTTCCAGTCCCTGACGCTCACAGGGACCTCAGCAAGGTTGCAGTTCTCCAAGTCATCACGGACTGGGTTTTTTTTTTAATGGTGCAGATTTCGTTGAGTCAAGGCAACTTCTGTAAGCAAACCTTCACCCATCCTTCTGTAAGTAAGCTGAATAAACACATTTGTCCACTAAGCTAGACTTGAGTCAAATTGCATCATTGCGTCACAACCTGCAGGTAGCTCAACTAATTGGAAAATCCCTTCTCCTCAGCAACTGTTACTGTTTATATAAGTGGGGAAGGGACCATGGTAGTATTTTAACTCTTAGTAGCTCCTCGAGCCTGCCAAGTTTTGTTTACATTCTGGTCTTGTCTGTTGCTGAAGCATCTCTGCGACATCTTGTGGGACTGGAAGTGAGGTCATCACTCAGCATTCAGGCCAGCTTCTCATCAGTACAGGGATGATGTGTCTTCCTGGGAGATTACAATGGCAAATGTTAAGGCCTGGTGATTTTGTGCATTGTGTGTGTGTGTGTGTGTGTGTGTGTGTGTGTGTGTGTGTGTGTGTGTATGTGTGTGTGTGTTTGTGTGTGTGTTTGGGAATGTGGCAGTTGGACAACTGTTACAAAGTAAACTGTTGTTCTAGGAGTAGGCTCTAGGTCTCTGTGTAGACACTTTTACATGTTCTTAGGTCTTTTCCATATTCGCAGGCATTTCTAAGTTTACCAGCAAAAAGAACAATTTGCAAAGTCACCATAATATTTCACTGGCCATTAAGTGTGCGTGTGTGTGTGTGTGTGTGTGTGTGTGTGTGTGTGTGTGTGTTCCCATGCAAGCGTGTGTGTGCATGTATGAATGTATGCATGTGTGAATGTATCCATGCGATGACCAAAAAGGTAATCATACAAATGTTTTCTTCTCTGATGTCCTAGAAAGAAAAAAATAAATAAAATTGTTTCATGCATGAGTTACAAATTCATAACTTACATGTTCAGAGAGCTTTGGGTTTTTTTTTTACTGTCATACATAATTATATTTTCATTTTTTGTTCTTTCTCTGCTGTCTTGACCTTTATAGTTTTTCTCTGTATTTAAAAATTAATTTTTGTTATTTTAAATTAAGCATATGTGGGTGTGCACATAAGTTCAGGTGTCAGCAAAGGCCAGAAGAGGATGGCAGATCCACTGGAGCTGGAGTTACAGCTCGTTTGTGAACTGCCTGGCTCAGGGGGTGGAAACAGAACTGAAGTCTTCCGCAAGACAGGTGTGCACCCTCCACTACCGAACCATGGCTCTGCCTCCGTCTTTTGGAGTTTTTTGGATATGGAATTTACTCTTTACTCTTTCATGTATGTCTGCGTATATCTGTGTGTAACCTAGGATCTTACACATGTCAGACATACTAGGTATGTGCCTACCCCTGAATTATATGACAGCCTTCTTTGTGTTTTTTTTCATGTTGGTTAGATGATACATGGTTTTTGGTTTGGGGTTTGGTTTTTGTGTGTGTGCATGTGTGTGGTGACATTTACTTGGAGTGCAAAAATTCATTTTTAGGTCTAGTTAACTACAAATATTAGAGGTGCTATTAGGTTATTAATTAATATATTTGTGTGCCTTTGTGCTTAAGTCACATTTTAGTTCTGCTACCACTGATTTTAACTTATAGTAACCCTAAAAAATGTAGTGATTTTGTTAGAATGTTTCCAAGAAAAAAGCTGTGCAATTCCATTCATATTTAGCCTACCTGTGATTTTGGAAAAGTCTGAGAAAGTGTAGCTATCCAGCATCTCCCAATTTTAGTTTACTGGTTAGCATTGCATTTTTAATGTTGAATAGGACGTAGGTGAAAGCATCACTGTTGCAGTCAATTGAGGTGACTTCTGCTCAGTAGCATCCCCATCTCCTTGCTAACAAAGTATAGCCATGCAGAGAAACAGTGGGCATTCACCATCTCTAAACTGTCTGCCTCTGATGTCAACTGCTGTAAGATCTAACCCAAGGAGATTATTCAAAGCCTGAAATGCTAATAAAAATTACTAATAAGCTGTTTTTAGAGTTTGGTAAGATTAAACATTGTTTAGGTAAGTATGTGTCCATCATAATCTCACTCTGATCCCCGGGCTTGGCATACTATGTTGTAGACAAGACAGGTAGGTATAGCAGCAGAGTTTGCATGTTTTGAGACCTGTTAGCTCTCTAGTCAGCTGCCTAAGTAAAGCCTGCCTCACCCTGAACTCATGACCTACTCATTGGTAGTTGGTCCTCCTCCCTAGATGCTGCAGTGTGAGGGCAGGAGCAGACGAGCAGGAAGCAGTTGAGCTTGTGTTTACTCTATGACTCATTAAGTTGACTCCTGAGTATTTATCCAGGAGAAATAACAGCATGTCTCCACACAAAGAGCTTGTATGTGCATGTTCGTGGCAACTTTGTTGATAATCAGAATAACCCCAAACTGGAAACTATCCAATGTCCAGCACTGGTAAATGGGTAAACAAAGGGTGCTTTAGCCATACTATATGGCAATAAAAAACAATAAACTACTAGTAAAGGCAACAATGTAGATGAATCTCAATTCATACACAAAATATCACATGGTGTATGGTACTTTTTTGAATATGTACTTCTTTATAACTCTAGAAAATACTAATTCATGACAGAAAGTAAATCGGTAGTTGTGTGGGGTCAAGAGTCAAGGGCTGGGAACTCTTAGAGCATGGAAAAAACTATTGTGGGTGATGACAATATTTCACATGAACTTTGATTGTGGTGTTTATTTTGCAGGCATTCAGAATGTCAGCGGTACAGAATTATTCACACTAAACAGAGGTGGTGATGTGTGAATGATACCTCAGGGCTGGGCTGTAGCTCCATAGAACAATGCTTTCCTAATGTGTGTAAAATACTGATCCCCGACAGGCCATGGTGGCACACACCTTTAATCCCAGCACTCGGGAGGAAGAGACAGGCGGATCTCTGTGAGTTCAAGGCCAGCCTGGTCTACATAGTGAGTTCCAGGACAGCCAGAGCTTTATCACAGAGAAACTCTGTCTCAAAAATAAAAATAAATTTAAAAAAAGATAGTGATTCCTCCCCAGCCCACTAAATAAATAAAAGGTATAAACAATACCTTAAGTTATTGGGTAGTAAATATATGAACAAAGAGTAACAATAAACTATAGGGAAATGTAAATGAAACACACGCAAAAATGTCTTAATATCTGAATTTTATTAGAGCATGTTCTAATATTTTTTTCTCTTTTTCTGGTGCTGGGAACAAACCAGGGCCTCTCAGGCTAAGCATGAATTCTACACTGCAGACTCTCTGTCTAAATTTTAAATTTTTAAAAGTGCAGACCTATTTTTTTTATTCTTCTCTCATACGATACATCCCAATCTCAGTTTAAAAGTCCAGATCATAAAAAGCATAGAAATAAAGTTATTTTAAAATCAGAAACAAAACACTCAGGTGGTGTTTGCAAGTGCTTAGAAGTGATACTAAATCTTATTCATTTGATTTTATTTGGAAATATTCTTTGCATCCTTAACTAGGTAACTAGGAAAATAAATAGGTGTATGTATATATAATTTACTTATATATTTGTATATTATATTTATATATAATATATTTATATAATATATATTATATAAATGAACTATTTCAGGTGAGAAAATAAAATGAGACATCCTGAAGCCCTGGTGGGAACTGAGCCCCTGGGTGCATGATGTGTGTGTGACGTGTAGAGGAAACCCTGTAGCTGTGGAGACTGACCTGGAAGAACCACATGAAGGTGACGAGTCATTTGGAAATGGCTAGAAAAACAATCAGCCTTGGTGGGTGGGACTTTTCACCACATACATTTTAAATTCCATTTTTTTTTCTGGACCAAATGAGTGTATTAATTATTTACATTTTCAAGTTAAATCAGTAAAAATAAGTGGGTACAGTCGAGTGGAAGCTAAGGCCTTTGCAAAGGGGACACGACCCTCCCTGGAGGCCAAGCCGCACCTCTTCCCTTCCTCCCTCACCTCTAGCTCGCTGCTAGAGGTTTCCCACCCAGCCATTCCTTCCACTCCCTTCCCCAGACAGGAAGAAGCACTGCTCCTCCATCCTTCCAGAGGTGCCTCTCAAGTCCCTAGACTGAGAATCCCAACGTTTGTCAGCCTATGAAGTCTACAGTAAAAGGAAGACAAAATGCAAAGAGAGTTTCCTGAATGTAGAGATATAATATGATACAATCAATACACTACATACACATATAATAAATGTATGTGTATAGACAGAATATTTTGAAGCCATTAATGCTTGACAAATGTTTCTACAAATAGAGCAAACTTCTGACACGTCCCATTCCAACCTCTTACCTCCCTACTCCAGTGAGGCATCTGATAAGAAGACAGTAGCATTCCATTGCCAGGAGTCCACTTATCTATCTGCAGCTTTTAAGGCGGTGAGCCTTGCTTTCAGAGCAAACCAGTTCTCCCACTTGCCTTTAGGGCAGAGGCTCCTGACAGCTGAGGTTGAGGCTTGCTTCTTCCTCTTCAGTTCCCAACTTTTCACCTCATGGGGCCATAGGACCCAAGGCTAGTCTCTCCTTTGGGCTCTTTATACACTCTTCTAGTTCATTTCAGATCTTACTCAACCTCCAGACTTTAAATTATAGTTAGATATCTATGAGCCCAATTTTTATCTGTTGCTTGCACATTTCTTCCCTGAGGCCCAAGATCACGTATCTACCTAATTACTCTGCAGCTCCATGTGGAAGTCTAAAGCTGTCTCAAGCATGGCAGGCCCAAATTGAGACAACTGGCTTACCTCTTCCAATCCCCTACTGTTCCTATTTTTTTTCATCTCAGTGAAGAGTTTCCAGCTGCTGATCAAAATAACCTTGAGGTCCAGAAAGTTGGCTCAGCAAATAATGGCATCCTCTGCTATGCCTGAGAACCTGATTTTTGACCCCAGGGACCCAGACGGTAGAAAGACAGAACCCGGAAGTCCACTTCCTGTAAAGCAGAACTAGGGAAAGATCACCTCCGCTCACTCCTCTCTAACCCTAACCCAGGTAGGAAGCAAGCAAGCGAATGCCTCTTCTTCAGAATTTCATGGGCCGTGGCAGGCAAAGGAGTAACAGTGGACATTCATTCACAGTTGGCTCGAAAGGTGACCAGGGAAGCATGGAAGTACCCACTGGAAATGCCAGGTTAGTAGCTGCTATGTGCTAGCTGCTGTAGGAGCCGGATGTGCCCCTCACTCCTGCAATCCCAGCCTGGGCCTAGAGTGTGGCTTTGTCTTAAAAACCAACACCCCGCCGGGCAGTGGTGGCGCACGCCTTTAATCCCAGCACTCGGGAGGCAGAGTCAGGCGGATCTCTGTGAGTTCGAGGCCAGCCCGGTCTACAAAGCGAGTTCCAGGAAAGGCGCAAAGCTACACAGAGAAACCCTGTCTCGAAAAACAAAAACAAACAAACAAACACAAAAACCAACACCCCAAAATAACAACACTAAGACCTGCTGTCAAGATGGTGGAACCACCTGAGGTGCTTTAAAACTAATCATAACGCCTAGTAACCCCACTCCCCACACCCCACACCCCACCCCCCCCACTTCCACACCCCCCACACCTCCCACACCCCCACACCCCACCACACCCCCGCCATGGGGTCAGGCAACATCTCTGCATAAGAATCCTAGAGGCCAGGAAGACAAAAGTTCTCAAAGCAGGCAGCTGCTGGAGTTCCCCAGGAAACCTAATCCTCTGCCTTTCTGGCAGCTCACTGCTGGCTTGCTGTCCTCTACCCAAGGTGCCTGTGGTGGTGTGGAAGACCCAATACTAACAGGCACTGGCCTCTGGAGTTGGCCACTGTAGCATTTCACATAATACAGTCATGGTCACTAGGTCTCCAAGGCTAGGTGACATAAAAATACCACTGCTTCCCCATCTTAGAGCTTGCCATATGAGAATCACCAGGACCAGGGAAGGCTTTCCTTCTCCTCAGTGGTGTCTGTAGGATGTTCACCTCTTCTGGAAGATGTGGGTACTCTTCAGTATAATTCAAGCTGACCAAAGAACCATCTGTTCCAACAGACTGTGGGGCTGGAGCATCCAGGTTACCATGTGGCACTTCCAGGGAGGCTTCTTAAGACCATGTCCAAAAGCCCAGGCTGTCCCCTTCACACGCTCCTAGAATGACTTCTGTTTGGTGGCTGGGAAGGACACTGGTGTGTAGTCCCTCTCATATAAAAGCCACGTCTTCACGAACACCAGGAGCATCAACGCTAGCCAATGTGACAACCCCAGTAGCAGTCGAGGGACAATGATCCAGGACTAGATGAGACCTAGTGGATACCCCCAGGCTCCCTCCTGGATAGAAGGCTGTGCTGAGAGCTGGCCACATGCATTTTGCTTACCTGCAAATGGGAGCCAAAAAACTGTGAAGAGGGGTCAGCTGAGTGTCCCCATCAGCTGATCTCCTTGGAAACCTCCCTGACCTCTCCTGTGTGGCATGTGCTGGGCAATAGACAGTCAGAAATCCAAGGACTGTTTTGAAAAGTAATTTTCACAAACATCGCCAACTCTCAGAAAATGGAAAGGGAAACCTCCAGTATTACTTCTGCCATCCCACTAAAATGGGAGAAAACACAACCCTCTCTCACTAGCTCTGATTTGCATCCTTCATTCAAAAGTAGATGCAAAAGAAACCAAATGTTTCTTAAGAAAGAGGTTGGATGGGAAAGCCATTAAAACAATGCATACAAATCAAATCTTGCTAGGAAAATCACAATGGGTCACACAATCAGCCAGGCCAAATCAGAACTAGCTGGTTCATTAAGCCCCACATCCCAAGGCACAGAGGCTTAAAAAACTAGACCAGCTTTCTTGCCAAGAGTCTCAGGTAAAGCCTTCTCAAATGAAAACTCACATGTGTCTGGGCCAAATGCTAGAGGGTAGGAGGCCCTTAGGGTTTTCCTGGATATCTGCCTCTAGTCTCTGCCTAATTTTCATTTCAGTAAGCAATCTTTCCCATTCTCAACTATACGTAAGCCTCACAAGGGAAGATTCACCTCCACACCCGCTGTGAAGCTCCAGAGTCCCCGGGATTCCAAAAGCAGAATCAGAGGTGGCTCCTGTAGCCCCTCCACAGGAAGGGAAATAGGATTCAAAGCCATCCTTAAAGAAAAGAAAAGCAACTGAGGAGCTATTGTGCCAAGGCACTGGCTGTGCAAGGCTCTCTAGCCAGCACCAAATGTGCAAGTTCCTAGTGCACACAGCAAGATCCCTATTAGCATGTCCATCTGCAGAAGGCGTGAACGTGGACCATGGATGCCAGCCCACATTTGGACTGTTGTTGACCTTGTTTTCTCCTTGCAGCTGCTACAACGAATAGCAGTTCCGCGGAGGGGGTGGATGGTGGGAGGGTTACATATGTGTACAGCTGTGTGTGTGTGTGTGTGTGTGTGTGTGTGTGTGTGTGTGTGTGTGTGCGCGAGGAGACCAAAGGTCAACTTTGAGCATCTTCCTCTATTGGTCTTAACTTTATTTTTTGAGCTGTTGGCCTTGGTCCCTGTACCTGAGGCTGGCTATCGGGGCTAGGCTGGTTTGTCAGCAATTCCCAGGGATCCACCGATCTTACATCCACTCTACCCCCACCCCATCCTCTGTACTCTGTACCCTTTTGTGGGTGCTGGAGATCCAAATTCCAGTTCTCATGATTGCACAGTAAGTACTGTAATCAGTGAGCAGAGCATCTCCTCTCAGAGCAGTTCCTCTGAAGGAACAGTGTGATCTTCAAAGTCCATAATTAGAAATCTCAGAGAGGAGTCGTTTTCACTAAATTGTGCCATTGGGAGGCCAACACTTCTCCTTTTAAGAAACATGGTGATTAATTTCGTTTCCATTGCTCATGGGAGACCATGAAGACTAATAGAAGGCGAGACCTAATGAGCTAGACTCCACAGCAAGATTCCCTTATTCTAGCTGCGTATGCAAAATTGTTTAGAGATGCTTACTGCCAAGCCTGATGTCTGAGTTCCACCCTCAACACCCACATGGTGAAGAAGAGAACCAAGTCCCACAAGTTGTCCTCTGACACTCCTTGTACACAGAGGTATCCGTGCCTGTATACACATCATACACATGACAAGAGTTGGGAGGGAGAGTGAAAGAATGTAACAAAATAAAATAAAATAACAAGTGTAGCCAGCATGAGTTCTGTAAGGACAGAGTACGGAGTGTGTCCACCACTACCCACTTCAAACACAGTTGAGTCTCAAATACAATTTGTTATAACTTTGAACTTTACTAAAATACCCAGCATCCCCGAATGTCCCCATATTTACTTTTATTAATTAAACAGCAGTGATATTCCCTTCCTCTCTTCCTGGAGCCTCATCTGCTGCTGCTTACCTTGCCCTTGGTGAAATGTCCTTCTGGGAGGCTCTTTTTGACCCAATGCCCACTTTACACAAGCATCAAAGCTTAGTTGCAAGCCATAGTAGAGTGCCTATTATGATACAGGTAAAGGATGCCCTTGAGTTGTTTAGGATGATGATTCAATTATTTTAAGCATTGCAGTTCTGTCTTACCTCATGTAACAAAAGAGCAAAGAACTCCTCCTCCTCCTTCTTCTAGACAGGAACTCAGGGCACTTCACAAGCTGAGGGTGTTGTGGATTTGTTTGGTTTTCTTGTTGTTTTCTACAAGCCATAGAGGAACAACTGTAAGAATTTCTGCAGATCTTTCATTTTAGCTTTGGTGAAAAACAAATTTCAATCAATTGCAGGAATATATAGCTTATTTGATTTGTGATTTGGATTTCTCCGAACTTGTTTACTTTATTCTATAGGACTCTTGCCTTTGCAGATCTTTCACCATCTAAAATACCGTTTTGAGACTAACTTGCAGAAATCACCTCTCAAAAGTGATTATTTTATACAGATGAAAATGTCTATATTGCTTGTGGAGAACAACAGAACAAACTCCAAACCCACAACACCCTCAGTTTGTGAAGTGCCCTGGATCCCTGCCTAGAAGAATGAGCATGAAGGAGTACTTTGCTATGTGACCTTTATCACAGGAGGTAAGACAGAATTTCAATGAATAAAACAATTAAATCATCCATACTAAAAGGCTTGAAAGTAGCCCCTTAGCTGTATTATAACAAGCCCTCCACTGTGGTTTAGAGAAATGTCCCCCAAAGACCCATGTATACAAAATTTGGTCCCCCATCCTACTGGGAGGTGGTAAGATTAGGAAGGAGATGAGTTCAGTGAGAGAAAGTCGAGTCGTTGGGTTATTCCCTGTAGGAGATGCTAGGTCTTAATCTCCTTTCTTCTCTCTTTTTGCTTTCCAGATGCTATGAGGTTAAAAAGCCCCTCTCTCCACACCTTCCACTGATATATACTGTTGTGGGATATTCTCTATGCTGTGAATATATTGCTATGATTGATTGATAAATAAAACACTGATTGGCCAGTAGCCAGGCAGGAAGTATAGGCTGCAATAGCAGAGAGGAGAATTGGGGTAACAGGAAGGCGGAGAGGAACAGATGCTGCCAGCCGCCACAATGAGGAGCAGAATGTAAGCCACAAGCCACATGGCAAAGTATAGATAATAGAAATGGGTTAATTTAAGATAGAAGAACTAGAGACAAGAAGCTTGCCACGGCCATACAGTTTGTAAGCAATATAAGTCTCTGTGTGTTTACTCGGTTGGATCTGAGCGGCTACAGGACTAGCGGGTGAGAGAGATTTGTCCTGACCATGGGCTAGGCAGGACTGGAGAAAACTTCAGCTACAATATACTGTAACACCACAGGCCCAAAGCAACAGGGCCAAGTGGCCATGGAGTGAAACTTTTTAAACTATGAGCCAAAATAAACTTTTTTTCCTTATAAGTTGATGATGTTAGGCATTTTATCACAGTAACAAAGCCTGATTAACACACCCATTCAAGTTGGGAGTGGTAACTAATGACGATAACCTCAATATCTGGGAGGTAAAGGCAAGGTGATCATGGGTTCAAGGTCATCCTCAACTACATAGCATGTTCAAGAGATACTGTCACTAACAAACACATACACTCATTCTACCATTTATAACAAACAGTTCATAGACAGTGGAACCAGACAAAAGTTGTTAATTTTTAGGGTAAGCAAGTCTATGTCATCCAGTCTTCTCCTAAATAGTCTTTCCTACTTCTGCTTCCTCCAAAGTCAGCTCATGATCAGGCTATAGTCTATGAGCTCCTAGGTAGTCCTTTATTCATTTCACCGCGGGACCGCACCTGCACCTTCCCAGTGAACTCAATACATTTTTGAAAAGTTTGTGGCTGTAAGACTTTCAGTCATAGTAAGATTCGGCAACATTATAAGCTGAAATAAACCTTTGTGCTTCTATTTTATTCCATATTTGAAATTAGCCACTATGATGAGGCATCCAAAATGAGATACAATGCAGTGTACAGCATGCTAAGAGCCCTGAGTCAAGTTTTATCAAGAAGCATACATGTGTACATACATGCAAATACAGAAAAAGAAAACCCAAGGAGGAGAAACAGAGATGGATACACACCTGTCCAGTTGCAGTAGTACTACTTAACTGGGTGGTACATCTGTCATCAGACATGAAGACCCCATGGTCAAGACTTGTTGGTGTCCAGCTGACAGCCATCTTGAGTGAAAGCAGCAACCAACTTCAATTTTCAGAAGAAATACAAAATCCACATTTAAAAAACTTTTTAGTTTCTTAATTTCTTTTTAATTCAGCTGATAAAACTTGAGTGAGGAGCCCCAAACCACATATGTATCCAGAACTCAACAGATAGGCCACTCATTTCAGCCTCTAGGCTAGTGTCTGTAAGCAGAACTACCCCTGAAATAAGAGTGAACATATCCCATAGTCTCTAAAATGCTGTTGTAAAATCTTTACTAAGGGGAAAGCATTGTGCAGGACTCAGAAAATTCCTACACCCCTAACAAAGAAATTAACACATCAGCAATGCTAAATACTGGCATGCAGAAATGTAATCAATCACTTTTGCTCCAAATAAAGTTTCTTTTCAGAAGAGATCTTCTATGTAGGCCAGGCTATCCAGAACTTACTATGCAGACCAGGCTTGTTTCAAACCTAACTCTCATCTTGCAATCTGAAATTATAACCAGGCCCTGCTATACATAGATTAATAACCTTTAGAGCAGTTTTAGATTCATAGAAAACTGTGCAAAGAGTAGAGTGAGTTCCTATCACGTTGTACAGCCTGCTCCAGTGCTGAACTTTGTCCAGAGTAGAGTGTCCCTTACAAACAATGAATCTGCATTGACATATTGTTCTCCTCCAATGTCCGTATCTTATTTTGCTTTGCTCTTCATCTTGTAGACTCTGCAGATACCTACAAATAGAAAACGAATATATTCATCACTGGGGTACCTCACAGGATCATCCTGCTGACCTAAAAAACCTTTGTGCTTCACCTATTAATTATTTCCTTCTCCTTTTCACTGCTAACCAATGAGGTTTTGACTGTCCTGGTGCTTTTGTTTTTTCCTAAATAATACAGAACTGCAATCATAAAATATATAACTTTTGCAAAATGGCTGGTTTTACATAGGAATATGCACTTAAGTTTCCACCGTGTGTTTCCATGGTTTACCATCTCATTCATTTTTTTCTTTGTTTGTTTTGTTTTGTTTTGTTTTTGTTTTTAGAGACAGTGTTTCTCTATGTAGCTTTGCACCTCTCCTGGAACTCACTCTGTAGACCAGGCTGGCCTCGAACTCACAGAGATCCACCTGCCTCTGTCTCCCGAGTGCTGGGATTAAAGGTGTGCGCCACCACTGCCCGGCTCATCTCATTCCTTTTTAACATATAATGTTGTTTCATTTTCTGCATGAATCAAGGTTTATTTATTTACTAATTTACAGGACGAAACTTTGGTTGTTTCAGGGTTGGTCTATTATAAATGAATCTGTCATGAGCATACATTTGCACGTGGGTGTAAGTTTTCAGCTCATTTGGGTAAATATCAAGGATAGCAATTGTTAGGTCTTATGAGTAGAGTGTGTCTAGTTTTGTAAACATTTAATAAACTTTCTTCTGCGGAGGCTGTTCCACTTTGCATCCCCACAATCAGCGAATGAGATTTTTCTTCCCATATTTTCACCACATTAGTGTTGACCATGCTTTAGACTTCGGCCGCCTTAGCAGGTGTGTAGTGGATCTCATTGTATTGGTTTATAATTTCCTAATGATATCTGATTGATTTGGTCGTTCGTAATATCTATATACATATATTTTCCTTTGTGGGGTATCTGTTGAGGACTTCGGCTCAACTTTTTTACTTTATTATTATTGCTATCATGTATGTGTTGGCATGTGTATGACCAGAGGGGGCACATGTATGTCACATTGTGCTTGTATAGATTAGAGGTCAGTTTCTTGCAGTTCTCACCTTTCACCTCTGTGTGTTTTCTGGGGATCTTCTTAGGCCATCATGCCTCAATTTCCCTTACCCTCTGAGCTTTCTTGGTGGCCCTGTTACTGTCATCTTCTGAGAATTTAGATCGCAGTTCTTCATCAAGGGTATCTTTGACAGATACTTTCTCCTAGTTTGTGGCTTTCTTCTCTTACTCTCAACAGTATCTTTCTTGTAGCAAAAGTTTTCAATTTCAGTCAACCCCAACTTATCAGTTAATTATTTCATTGGCAGTTTTAGTATTATATCTGAAATACCATCCCATGCTTAAGGTCACGTAAATTTTTTCTATATTATTTTTCAGAAGACTTGTAGTTTTACGTTCAGATGTATGGTTCACACTGAATCAGTTTTTTTAGAGCTATTAATGTCTGCATTCTTTTTATTCACATTTTTGACTTGTAAACATCTCATTCTTTCAACATCTGTGGAAAAGACCAATGTGTTGCCCCAGTGAATAACTTTTGTTCCTTGGTCAAAAATGTTGTTTGTACTTACTCATCTCTGTCTGGGACTTTCTGTTTGGTTATACTGCTTTATTTGTATATTGATCTATAATTTTTCTAGGGCCCCATTGTCCTGGCTTTGGATTGTTATAGTTTGATATTACACTTTTGAAGTCAGACAGTTTCTGTGCTTTAGCTTGTCTTTTCCTTCAGTACAGTGCTCAGTGGTGACTATTTGGGGTTTTCAGCCTCCTCATACAAATTTTCAATCATATTGTTATTATCCATGCAATAACTTGGTGGGGTTGTGGTGGTATCCCTTTGATCTGGAGATGCAGTTAGGTAGGGTTAGCAACTTAACAATAATGGTCTTCCAAGAAAAGCTGGGCTTTTTCTCCATTTATTTATCTCTTCTTTGATATTGCTCATCAAAATTTATAGATTTTCTTATGAATAGAGTTTGCACACAATTTATCAGACCCATACGTTTCATTTTTGAGGGGATGATAATATACATAGCAATGACTTTTCACTTTGCATTCCTCTTGTTCCTTGCTGGGGTTTATAGGGAAAAAATTGACATCTCTCCATGAACCTTCTGCCCTCTTACAGCCTTGCAGTAACTGCCTGTTAGTTACAGGAGATTCATTTTTTTGTTTGATTGTCAGGTTTTTAAAGGGAGGCAAAACAGACAGGTTTACTACATAGATGTTCACGTTACCTCAGAACGAGGTCAATTTTCTATCTTCCTTCACATCATCTACATTTTATTAATCATTGAGCCATTGAATAAATTAAGACTTACAATAAAATGTTGAAATCCAGGATGAAATACAGCCTTGCCTGCTGTCTGCGTGTAGCGGGCGTATATCGAGGTTTGATGCTTCTCACAGGTATTTTTGTCGATAGTCTCTTCAAGTTGAGGGCGTCCCCTTTTGTTCTTCGTTTGCTGAGAATTTTCATCATAAATGGATGTAGGATTTTGTCAGCACTTTATTCGCATCTGTTGATAGGGCCATGTTGTTTCCTTTTTAGCCCTCCCTCCCATCTCTCGACTGCTGCTCTTCTTTGCTATCCCTTGGCCTCCAGTATCCCCCTATCATCTTCCTATAAAGTTTTCAATTGTCCTAAAACTGCTTTTTGCACTTTTCATGGGTCTCTTTCCAGTTTTCTGCTCTCTACTCACACTCTCTCTTAAACACATGTACGTATCAATCAGACTCTAGCGTCGCAGTTACTTTTCTGTTGCTTTGATAAAATACTCTGACAAAAGTAAGTACGGGGGGGAAAAGATTTATTTTGAGCCACAGCTCCGGGTACTTTCCATCAAGGCAGGGAAGCCAAGAAGACAAGATCTCAAGGCAGCCACAGTCAGGAAGTCGTGATGAATGTTATGAGTTCAGCTCACTTTCTCCTTTTTACGCCCTCGGGACTGGCCCAGGAAATGGGTCTGCCCTCAATGAACAGATCTTCCCACTCCATTTAAGCTGGTCAAGAAAAGTTCCAACGGTCATGCCTAGAGGCTAACCAGACCTAAATAACCCCACACCTGTGTGCTCAGAGGTTTGTCTCCAAGGGGATTCTGGATGCTCTTAGGTTGCCAACGGCAACCACCACATTCAGCATCTACACACGGGGATGAGCACATGGTGTTTGTCTCTTCTTAAGCCTGCATTACCTCACTGAATACATCTTCCAGCTCGATCCTTTTTCTTGTAAATTTCATAGTTTCCTTTTTCTTTACGACTATTAATAAAGTTCCACTGGGCTTACATACCATGTTTCCAGTGTCTGTGTGTTAGCTTATAGAGACCTAAGATGATTCCATTTCTTTGCTATTGTGAAAGAGCAGCAATAAGCATGGATGTGCTAGGATCTCTGTGGTAGACTGTAGAATCTTTGGATTTATGCCCACCAGTGGTACACCTGAGTCATATGGTGATTCTAATTTTAGTTTTTTGAGAACCTTCCCCCACTGTTTTCTATGGTTTCTGCACCGGTTCATACTCCCACCAACCATGAGTAAGGATTCCTCTTCTTCCAAATCCTTACTGTCATGTGTTTTCTTGATAATAGAATGAGACGGAATCTCAAAGCAGTTTTTATTTGCGTTTCCTCGGTGGCTTAGGAGGTTGAATACTGTAATAAAAAATATCTGTTGGCCATTTGATTTTGTATTTGGGAATCCTCTGTTCAGTTCATTGGCCCACTTATTTATTGGCAGTTTTTGCTTTTAATTGCTACAGTTCTTTATGTAGTCTCCATTTTAACCCCTTATTTGAAGAAGAACGGCCAAACATTTTCTCCCATTCCGTAAGCTGTCTGTTTGCTCTACTAACACTTTCTTTCACTCTGCAAAGATTTTTAACTCCTGCAAGCCCATTCATCAACTCCTGAGCGTCTTCTTTTGTTATTGGGGTTCCATTCAGAAATGTTTCCAGATAACTTTATCCTGAGTGTGTTCCCATATCAGTCTCAGGTTTTTAATTAAGTCCTTTAATTAAACCATTTGAATTGACTTTTGTCCAGAGTGAGACACGTGGATCTGATTTCATTCTTCTGCAGATGGCTATCAACATTTGCCAGAACCATTTGCTGAAAAGGTCGAGGTTGTGTTGTTGTTTTGTTTTGTTTTGTTTTGTTTTGTTTTGTTTTGTTTTCCACTGCATGTTTTTGATGCTTTTGTTAAATATTATGTGTCCATAGCTGTATGGTTTATCTCTGGGTCCTCTAGTATGTTATGTTGGTCTGTGTGTCTTTTGATAGAATAGTCATCTTCACAATATTAATTCTGCCAGTACAGGAGCATGGATGGTCTTTCTGTTATCTAGTGTCCTTCAATTTCTTTTTTCAGTGTCTTAAATTTTTCTTGTAAAGATCTTTCACTTACTTGATTGGAGATGTGATTCTTATCTTTTATAGAAATAGTGTCTTCATAACTCTTTCATAGATAAGGCTACTCTCCAGAATGGCTTCATAGCCTTGTATTGCCCGAGACTTATGAAGAGTCTACATAGTGTGCCAATGTGAGAGCTGTTAGTGTGGCTTGAGCATTTATCCTACTGGGTGTTTTCTAATCTTGCTCAAATTTGTGGCTTGGTATCAGACATTAATTTGGAGCAAATCTCAGCCACTATTACTTTAAGTATTGTTTCTGTTTCTTTACTCATATCTACATCACATGTTAAGTCTTTTGTAGATGTTCCATAGTTCTTCAATATGTTTCTCTGGTTTTTTCCCAACTCCATAGTCTTTTTACTTTGTTTTTTCATTTTTGATTGTGTCTATTGACTTATCCTCAAATTATAGATTCCTTCTTCATACATACTAGTCCTCTAAGATCATTGATGACTTTTTGTTGTTTGTTCCATTTCACCTACAGGTTTATTTTTCTCTAATCTCTAGCTTTTTTTTTTAACCATTCATTGTTTTTGTATATCTCAGTTTACATTGCCCATTTACTCTTGTGTGCCTGTCTACACTTTTCCATTAAAAGTAAAGCTGTAGTGCATTTATCATGGTAATATTTTTTGTTTGTTTATTTGTAAAATTCTGATATAATCACTCCAGCGTTCTTACCATGTTCATTCAAAAGACACTTAGGCCCTTTGTTACCCAGGCTAACACTGGAGTTCTGTGCTCAAGTTCTCCTTCTTTCTCATCCTCCCAAGTCTCTGAGACTACCAGAGGGCAGCATTCCACCTGGCTTTTTCATGCTAGTCCCAACTCTGGCTTTAGTATTTGTCCGTTCTCTTCAAATTATGTCTTTTGACTTTTAGGATACTGTGATGATTTGAATGAGAATGGTCCCCACAGGTTCATAAATTTGAATGCTTGGTCACCAGGGGAGGGCAGTATTTGAAAGGATTAGGAGGTGTGGCCTTGTTGGAGGAAGTATTTCACCAGTGGTGAAATTTTACTGGTGGTGAGATTTCAAAGCCCATGCCAAGCCCAGAGTTTCTTCTATGTCTGTGGGTCACAATGTAGTAGTTCTCAGCTGCTGCGCCAGCACCACACCTGCCTGCCACCATGCTCCTGCCATGATGACAATGGACTAAACCTCTGAAACTGTAAGCATGTCCCCAATTAAATGCTTTCTTTTATAAGTGCTACTTTGGTCATGGTGTCTCTTCACAGCAATAGAACACTGGCTGAGATAGATATATTGTAAGTTTTTGTTGAAGGGTAGAAATGATGTATGTGGATAAAAGGAACTATAGAAACAAGGCTTTTATTAGGTAACAGCGCAGTGTAGGGAGATAAGGATCCTATAGCATAGGTCTCAGTTCTTTAGTGAGCTGGTGTCTCTGGACTGTGAACTTCAAACATGATTCTTAGGCTCTCACCCTTACCCAAGACACCGGGAGGAAGACATGGTTATCTATTCCTTTCCTTCAGCTCTGTTAAAAGCTCCTATAGGCTGTGCCTCTGATAACCTTCCCCAAGCAGAAGGACCATATGATTGCCTCTAGGCTTTCTCTGGGAGGATCTGGTAGATCTCCTAAAAGTACAGTTCACCTCAGTGTGTCATCCCTGGCACCTTCCCCAAAGTGGGTCCCCATGAAGTTTGTACATCATAGGCATCTCCACACTAAGACTCTGGCATGTGTCGATTCCATGTAGGGGTTCCTATTAACGTACTGGTCCCCTTGTGAGCTGCACTTCCCTGTGTCCTCCTCTCTGTGCCAGTTCTGAGGGAAGGGGTTTGCCTCTCAACCCCACTTCTCTGACGGATGGTTCTAAGAGATGCCAATCTTGTTGTGAGGACAGAGGGATGACTCTGTCTTTTGAAGCTTCATGAAACTCTCCACTCCTGGATCTTAGTGATGAGGGAAAGCACTTTGGAAGTTTGTGTCAGCATTTTCTCCCATGAAGTGGCCACTCAGAGTCAAATGACACCCCAAAAATGGATACATGGCCCAGAACAGCAGGAGGGCCTGCTGTCCTAGGGCCAGTAAATATCAGCAGGGACCAGCTGAGGGTAGTGACGTCATACAGGAGTAGGCCTAAGTATTCATAGGACAAAATTCTAAGTGTGGAAAGGGACAAACGATGGAAAAATAACTCCCCTTCCGACCCTTAATAGTCAACAGCTCTCTTGATGCAAAATTGTTATCAGATTCTTGGGTCTCCTTTGAATACATCTGTAAGAGCTATTATGCGCATACACCTTTAAATGGAAACCCATTTTAGAAGAGCACATTTTTTCATAATTTCTAGAATTTGAATCACAATCTCCCTTAGTTAGCGCTTACTGTTCCTGTGTGAAAATACTCTAGAGAAATACATCATACTCTGGGTTCAGTTTATTCTACTCTGACATAAGTCCAGAATATGAGTTCTAAGATGTTTGTAAACGTTGATATCTGCTCCTCTCTTTTGTTTCTGCCTCCCCCCGTTTTTTAATATAAATTTTATTTTTATCAAAATCATCATAAAACAACAGTGAAAGTAAAAATTTTTATACACGTGTTCATAAGTAAGAGTAATAAAAAAACACAGTAAATTTAAATCAATACAAATGATTTGATAATAACAAGTTCCCCTCTGGAAATTTGAGGAGTCCAATCATGTGTGGGTACACAGAGGGATTTTGAAGAGTTGCCAGCATTTTGTGAACCCCTCACTTTTACTCCTAAGGCTAGAAAAAAAAAGGAAAGAAAAAGAAAACAGGAACCAGCTAAGATGTAACTTAAAATATTAAAAGGCCAAGGCTCATGGATCATTGCGGAAGAGGCAGAAAGATTTGAAGAGCCAGAGACCTTGGATGGCTAAAAGGAAATATTGTCATCTGGACACGGCAGGGCAGATGCACATATGAAGTCTGAGCACTTGAGACAGGATGTACAAGACCAGCCCAGACTCAAGGCAACCAAAATTCTAACATGAATCAGGGAGGTGGTCTCAAAGTCTCACCCCTAGGGGAGGAACTGATAGCTTCTGGGATGGAGAAGTAAGTTTTCTTTAGGCAGTGAAGTCCTGGTGGGTTGACCACCCTCCAATGAAGGCCGTGCATCCAAGAGTATATGGATGGCACAAATTGTACTTGAAACAAATTAAAAAAGGACACAAAGTTGGGTGGGTTGGGAAATGAGGATGGGATCGGCAAGTAGCAGAGGCAGAAGGTGAGCGCAAGTTAAATACGTTGTACAAAATTCTCAACTAATAAAAATGAAAACATCAATTCCCAAAACAAGAAGGTGAACAAAAATACTGGAAACCTTCATACCTTCACCTCATTGCCTGTCTTTACCCCATCTGTCTTTCCTCCCATGGAATGTATGAACTGGGGATATTCAATTCCATGTTACTCTTAGGGAAGATTAAACTCCTATTCAACACACCCCACTCAAAAGCTTCTAATTTAGCCACTCATCAAAAAAATTGCTTGCCTGGTGTATCTGGCAGAGAATGAACAGCTTGTGATGTAAAGATGGACACACTGGAGAGATTTGTTGTGGAAAGTGATCCTAGCATATGCTAGTATGTCATGTCTGGACTTTATTCAGAATTTTTTTCCTTCACCAAGCAAAAATTTTGGTTGCACTTGATCTAAAAATATTTGGAGATACGATGAAATAGAATCTGGAGTCCTGAAGCCAATATTCAGCTCAAGTTTAGAAGAGGCAATAAAGAACATGTTTGGATCACAGCTTGCATCACACATCAGCAAGCAGATCTCAGGACTCGGAGAGTTCTTTATCCTTTCTGAACCACGTGTCATCCTGACATTAAAAGAGGAAAACAAAAATGTAAGTTAGCTTAAGGGTCAGCAGACATGCTGACAGCTCACTAGAGCTCAGCGTTCTAGACTGCTGTTGCCATTCCTGGATGATGTGGCAACAGAGAGTACTTCACCTGGGTAATGGCTTGGGTTACTCTCACAGAGCCTATGTGCGAAGCTCTGGCTGTGCAAGGCTCCTCTGTTCTTTCTAGAAGTCATTTCTGCCAGGCAGGCTGCCCAGACCACCTTTACTTAACATAAGCATCAATAATTCCAGGACTTGCCAACCAGTAAAAATTCATCATAATGTCACTCTTCATAATTAAGGCTCAAGATGATTCCATGCATATATGTGTTCTAAGGGGAAGTTCTGGGACATTCCATATTGCATGTAGTTGTCCTAAAGGGAAGTTCATTTCATAGAAGGTGTCCTAGGTTTGTGCTCTGTAACTTTCAAGTGCCATTGCCCCCTTCTTGATGGCCTTGAAGGAGCTTTGTTTCTAGGGGCTGGATGGCGATTAGGTCACACCAAGGGGCATTCTAACCAACAGCTTTATGAAGGTTGTTGCTTCATAGAGCTGACATAGAGAGAATCCTATTTCTACGTATTCTTAAGAATCTATTGCAGCTATTGTTTCTGTTTCATTGTCTGCCCATTATGACTTGTCCCACTTATTAGACTCCTTGATAGGAAATACGATTTCAAGTCAGATTTGTGGCCCGCTCTAAGTGAGGACGCAAGACTTCATTGTCTGCAGATTTTTTTCAAACTCATTTCTGTCTTCATCCTGTGCTCTGCGGTTTCTTGTTTGCTTTTCTGTCATTTCCCCCTTATAATTGTGCTACTTTTAAAACTGACCCAAATTATTGGAACATGTAGCTGAAAACAAACCCATGAGTACCACCCTCCAGTGTGTGTCTCTGGGAGGAAGGTGTAAAATGTTTGGCAACAGTAAAGGGTTTCTGAATTGCTATGACCAAAATTTAATTCAAAAATTCAAAACACACAATGACTGCAATGGGGTTTCTGGCAGTGCTCCTCAGTGGTGTACCATGACACTTCACCGCAGTCTTGCTTCTATGCACACATCATGCACACCTCGCTCTGTGCATGCTGTTACAGCATGGGGTACCAAGAAATCCTGCTCAAAAACTCAGTGCAGATGCAAGACTATCATATAGTATGGATGGTAGAAGTTTTACTTGGCATACAGTTGTAGGCTCTTGCAGAAGAATAATGTTATAGAAAACAAAAACATTTAATATTCTCCCACCATCATCCCTTAGCATATGAACTTCAAATGGATATGTTTGGATTGTACCGTGTTTGAATATTTGATTTTTAAAATCAGTGTTTGAGTTTCATTTAAGAATGGTAACTGAATTTTAGCTTGGGATTTGGAATTTCCAAGATGGCCCTAAATATACTTTTTCCATTTTATGCATTGAGGATTGTAACCAAAATATTAAATTAACTTTGAACAATGTTGCAGATGCTCTATGTCCTGCAGCATCAATTATTCAGTCAAGGTCTAATTTTTGTGTAACAATAAACAAATCCATCACATTAGCATGCAAATTTGATTTAATCTTTAATAAGTGGTAAAGTTATATGTATGCAAAGAATTATCTTAACATTACATTATGATCTATCATTAGTAGATGTTTGGTTTGCACACCTATTTTTATCTAAATCCCTACCCATGGTCACATAAAAACTACGAACGGTTGCAGGTGGAGAAAGTTTAAGGAACCCTGCTCTCCTTCACAATGAAGGTTTCAGGGTAGAAAGAGGGGCTCTGCACAGGCTGGGTGAAATGCCCCCATTCAGGATGCCAGCTGCAGAACTTGGGCAGCAGCCCTTTCTTTGCTGGGTGGGAAAGAAAGTTGGGAGCACCTCCCATTTAGCTTCATGAAAAAGGCTGGCCCGAACTCCACTGGTTAGCAGTGACTGCTGTTAATCAGAAGACCTAAAAGGGTCTAACTTAGGGGACCAAGGGATTTTGCGAAGAACAGAGGGATTCTGGCTGTTGAGTGGGAGTAGAGGACGTTTCCTCGATAGTTAAGAAGCAGTGACATTAGTTGGTTTTTGCTGAAGCAATTTAGTTGACATTCTTGCAGTTCAGGGAAGCATCATTTCTACGGCCAAATTCTAGGAGAACTTATACCTGGCAATTTGCCTGCTAGTGTGTCGCATGGCTAGCTCGAGTCATTGCTAACTGCTCTAACGATACGTCACTTGTTGTTTGTGTCAAGTCTTTGCTTTTGTGAAGGAATTCGCCTCATGCATACATACACTGCTTTGCTTTCCAAGCACTTCTGACTGGTTCCTGGTGTAGAAAACGCCATGTTTTTGCTCCTCAACACTCACGCATTCCCAAACATTTACTGAGGCCCTGGGAGTTGGCTGCCCTCTTTTCAGAAGATGTGAAGGGTTCTTCATGGGATCTGAAGGACTCTCGGACTTCTGAGTGCCACTTCAGACATCTGGCACCCCCTTCTCTGCCTGCGCGGTTGGGAACTCTACTGCCAAGCCAGCCTGACCCTGCTAAGATCCCGCTGTCCAGGAGGAATTCTGGAGAATATGTGTCATTTTCCAACCTGTGCTCTGGGGTTCAGCTAGTTTGTACCCGTAGTGGTTCGGAGTTGCTCAGTAAATTGGAAGAAAGAAGGGAAGAAAGGAAGAAGGTGGGACAGACAGAGAGAGGGAGGGAACCCTGACACAGATTTGGCTGGACTGCCTAGATCCTGAAACGCAGCGGAAAGGAGTCCCCACTTAGAAATTAACCCCAAAGGCCACCGGCCTCCCTGCTGCACGCCGCAGGGACTCGTCCCAGAGCCTGGTCGGGTGGCGGCCAAGGCCATCCACCACCACCTTCCGGTCACTGACTGCTTTCGATCCTCACGGCTAGTGCTTCCTCTCTCCTGCCATTCTCCTCCTCCTCGCTCCTCCCTATCCCTCCTCCTCTTTCTAGTCCCTCCTTCTCCCGCCCAGCCTCCCCACGTCCCGACCCGCGCTAGCTAGACGTCTGGGAAGCCCCAGCGCAGCGCGCAGCAGCCTTCCTTTGCTTCCTGCACAGTGCGCTCGCCCCGGGCCAGGGCGTCTGGAACGTGTCCCAGAGGACACGGCCTCCCAGACCGCCGAAGCCGGGTCACCTGGACGCGCGCCTGAGTCCGGGTCGCGTCGTTGCGTACGCAGTCACCGCGCAGACCTTGGAACTCCGTCTGTCTCGGATTAATCCCGGAGAGCCGAAACCAGCCTCTCCTGGGCAGAGATGCGACCCTCGGGGACCACGGGAACCGCGCTGCTATTGCTACTGGCCTCGCTCTGCGCCGCAGGTGGGGCCCTGGAGGAAAAGAAAGGTAAGGGCGTGTCCCGCTGGCCCGCGCCCCCTGCGGAGAGCGCTCGCCGAGCCCTGGCCGTCGGTGCGGGACTCAGCGATCCAGCCGCCCGCCCCTCCTCTGCCGTCTCCCAGAGGATCGGCTGGGACCGTGGGAGGAACTGGACGTTTTGTGTCTGGAAAGGGCGAAACTGGGGCGGCCGAAGGAAGGGAGACGGACCGGGCTGGGGACAGAGGGGCTGCCAGCACAGCGTGAGAACCGCCGCTGTGCGCTCCGGGGCTCTCGACCGCTCCCAACTTAGTTGCCTCACTTTTCTGCGCTCAGTAGGCGTCCGGGAGCGGAAACGTGGTGCGGGGCAGCTCCTGGCATCGGCGCACGTGCGCCCAGTACTGTCAGAGCGAGCTAGAGAGACCCCAGGTCCGTTCGCGGGGCGAGCAAGTCCCACCCTCACAGTCCCAGAGTTTAGGGACTGGAGGAAGAACCAGCGCGCTCCGGTCAAGGTTGGGATCTCTGAGACAGGCGGTTTCCTGAGCGCGCCCTCCCGCACCTCTCTACTCCGCCCCGGTTCTCTTAGAGCCTGGCAGCCCCAGTCCCAAAGGGTCTCGCAGATTCCTGCGTGCCCTTTCGAGGGTGTGGAGCTGCAGCAATGACCTGGAAGTGTGGGCGACGTCTCTGTGACTACCCACCTGGAACCCCTAGGAGAGAATGGTGTTGGTGGTGATTCGCTTCTTCGCTAGCAAAAAAAGAGGGCGCGCGGGGGCGCGGGGCGGGGGGCGGGGAGAGTGGGATGGGTCGGTCCCGCCTCTTGGTCACACAGTACAGTACGCCAGGGACCTGCCAGGCTAGGTGCACTGGTTGGGGACCAGGGCTCCCTGCCAGACTGGAGCTAGTCTCGCTGGGTGGCTGCTTCCCTGGGATCCCCGAAGTTTGCCCTTTCCCAGCCGTGAGGGCTTCGCATGGGTAGCAGCATCTCTTGGCTTTGCAATGGTATGGCTGAGGGCCCCGTGACAGCTGGGGCTTGTGAGTGCTTCACCCTTGGTGTTTCCAAATGAGGCCCACAGCAAACTTTCTCCTTGCTATCTGAGACTTTTCCTCTTGGGATTTTTCTTTTAATTTTTTTTTTCTTTCTTTTTTGCCCTTATCAAGTGATTGATATCGGGCCAACCAAAATATAACCCCTAATTAAAAAGAAACGGATTGATGTCCTTGGATCACATGTGCCAACTGTCCAGACGGAACATGACAAGTCTGGCTTCATGACTACCCGACCATAAACCCACTTGACACGAGAAACATGCCTCAGAAGGTTTAATTGCACAATTTCAAAATCCAGCCGCTCGGGTTCCAAGAGTCAGGTCTGCGCTTGCTGTTGATGTCATCGGCATCCGAGTTGGAGTTGGGGGTTGGTGCTGAGGGCGCCTCTGTTGGAGGGGGTGTAAGACTCAATTTCCCAAACCTAACTACACAGTGAAATCATGTGGGATTAAAAATCAAACAAGCAAAACAAACTACCCCCCCGCCTCCAGTGCTCAGCTCCCACTCCATACATGCAGATTGCATTGGTCTGTCGCCAGAATTAGTTTTAAAAACTTTTGGAGCGTTTGGTTTGAGAGTCGCTGCCGTCGAGGAAAGACTGGTAACATCTCCAGGAAGACTACATGCCAATTCTCAGAGCTGCTTTGGGCTCTCAGGAGTCTGGGCAATCTTGGGGTTCAGGAAAAAAGCAGGCGTGATGTCAGTAATCAGGGTTAGCTTTTTTCACTGACGGGTCAGTGCGAAGCTTTTCTTCTACCTTCCTTAGCAGAAGGGCTCCCCTCCCCCTGCCTGTGACAGCCAGCAGCTGTGGACAGCTAACTCTAGGGTACTCTCAGTTGGGTGGCATCTGTCCCTGCCCACAGGAGGGACTCGGCTCCTAAGTTTCAATTACCCTCTTAGAGGCCCGGTAGAACATCACTTTCTCACTTCAGCACTGGGCCCAGCTCTTCCCTGTTACTGTTTTGAACACTATTAGTGGTTGCAGATTTGTTTCTGGGTAAAACAGAAACGCCACTTTATTCACCTGTTGGGATGATATTTTTAAAACCAAGTGCTTCTGGGTATAGTAGTAAAAGTAACAGTTCATCTGTTAAAGTAACATAAAAAGGCTTCAGTTCTAAAGCGCAGATTACTAAAAACCTGAGACACTCTGCAACCTGCTGATAAAGGATTTGTTTGCTTAATTTGTTGGTTTTGTTCCAGACTGGCTCCCTTAAGTGAGGTTGGGGCTTACCCTTCCCTCCAGTCTATGGTATCATCTTTGCTTGTGCTCAGAGCAGAAACCTTTTGGACACTTCGTCCAGTGTGTTGTCTATCCTTACATCACATGTGACGAGTGGCAACTCTCATCATCTGTATGGGAGAACCTATGCACCATGCAGACAAGTGTGGTGATTTTCCCCACAGCTAGCAAGAAATGATGCCAAGATCCAAGTTCCTTTCACCTCCAAACTCCACTGCCTCATTGTAGGAGGGCCAGGCTAGGTTAGTTGTGTAAATGACTCAGGTTTGAGGCTAGAAGGAGAAGAGGGACCAGGAAACAGGCTGATAAGGATGAGTTCCTGTCTGCTTGTTCAGTGGCCTTCTCTCCTGTTCAGGGATGCTGTGGTCTCCTGGATTAACTTTAATAGGAGCAATGCAGTCACTAAATCAAAATCAGGGCCGGGGATAGACTTGGTCTGTCTGAGCAAGCTCCTCCTGTACCATGACAGGGGAAGGCACCTCTCTGGAAGAGACCCTGTGTGCAGAGCAGTAAGGAAAGCAGGGATGATCAACTAGAGAGCCTTGTAGACATCAGCCTGCCCTGGTGTTGTCTGTGAAGACACTGGCATTCGGAAGGCTGGGTTATATTAAAGAGAAAAAAAAGTGGAATTCAATTGACTTCTCAAGTGAAGGCCTTCTTTCTCTCTCTCAGAGAACTGGGTCTTGGGAAGCCCAGGCCTGTGTTGATAGCTAGGAAGCCAGTGTTTTCATTCGAGGTCTGAGGTCTGGGTTAGGTGGAAAGTCCCATTGAAACTCCAGGCTTCAGGGATCTCCTTTCTAGATTCAGTGAATGTTTATTGCTCGCCTTAGATGTGCCAGGCGTTATGAGTTTAAAGGTTATCTTAATGGTTTCTGTTATTGTCATAATGTTTATAAATTGCTGCACACCCTCCAATGCAGATCCCCACATCTTAAGTTAGCATCAAATCACTGTTTTATACAATAGTAATCAAATAAAAAAGTCTTCTAATGCTGGACGGTGGTGGCACACACACCTTTAATCCCAGCACTGGGGATCTCTGTGAGTTCGAGGCCACCCTGGTCTACAAAGTGAGTTCCAGGACAACTGGAGCTGTTATATAGAGAAATCCTGTCTCAAAAACAAACAAACAAACAAAAAGCCTTCTAAGAGGTTCCCAAGCATGCCAAGGTGTGAGCACAGCCCTTTCCACAAGCACATCTCGTGCTATTTGGGATACACCTGAGGAAGTGGGGAATGGTGCTCCCTTACAGAGGACTTACACCTTGGTTGAGCTGGGGAAGGTATGTGTGCACAGTGCCCTGCAGGGCAGTGTTTAACAACAGATGTGATTTGAAATTTCCATTAGAGCACACAAAGGAGACAGCCTAATTCTGCCCCCACGATAGATAGGAACGGTTTCTCAAAAAAGACATAGTTTGACTGAGTCTCCACAAGATTTCTGCTGATCACAAACAAAAGAGGAGGAGTGCAGAAACTCTTGTAGCCCCAGCACCTCCCAGCAGCCCACCTTTCCTAGCCTTCTGTAACCCTGAAGTCCGATATGGTGAGTGCTAAAGATTTATACCTTCCGAAAGCACTTTAAAGAACATAATTTTGTCAAAAGTGAAGTAAGAAGTGACACAATTCACATTTTACAATAAATGCTATTATTTTATAAAAAAGTAACAAGAAAATATGAAGAACTAATTAGAATCTCTAGGCTATAGTTGGGAGCTTTTGAAGTGTTCCATGCAACAACATTCTCCCCTAAACCTTGCTATGAATAAACAAAATAACGACTTTACATGTTTTATGAAACTCTTGTTACAGAAATCAGAGTCCGTCTCCTTAATTGTAGGCGCAATAAATCCATATTGAATCACAAATATGAGCCCCCCAAAAGTCTCCCAAATTTAGCTATTGCTCCTTGTGAATTGGAAGATGCGTTTATTGTACACACTCACCTGTTTATTTGTACAGATCATTTAGAACAAAGAGGTAGATTCATAACAAATAAGGAAAGTATGGTTGCTGGCTTTGTTTGCTTGGGCACTTTGCCTGTGTGTAAGAGGGAATGTAACCAAGGATCTCTGTCTACTTCGCAGGTGTTTCAAGAGAATTTGCAAAGGATTTTATTTTGAAGGTAGAAATGTGAAACCAGACCACTTTACTGTTAAAATGAGCGTGTGTGCACTGGCTGGGTGATGTCATAACTGCTTTCGCAGCTGCATTGCCTCCCATACTTTTGCTAAGACTGTTTCAAATGCTCCCCTCCTGTATTCCACTTTGGGATAACACTGATGCACTGTGTACGATCTCATTGAATGACAAAATGCGATTTGTGTGTGGCAAACTGAATGGTGTGGTTTCTTTGCCTATAGTCATAAATTTTTCAATATTTTAATATCTTGAATATTAGAAATATGTGTGTATACATATATTCATGCAATAACAATGAATAAAAATAGAGGCTTTGGTTTTGAAAGAGAGAGGGGAAGCGGGAGGGTTTGAAGGGGAGAGGGAAGGGAGAAAGATTGTAATTACATTATAATCTCAAAAATTAAAAAAAAAAACTAAAAGAATCATTTATTGAATTTGTGTAAGTCCTTAAGGACAGGTGTTCCTGAGCATTTCACATCACTTTGAAGGAGTTCAAAAGTTTTTTAAAAAGAATGTTTCAGATGTCAAAACCTGTTTTGTTTTTTTGTTTAAAGGAAAATACTGAATGCTTACACGCTGTGGGGAGATTTAATTTAATCACATTTAACTTTCTCAACTTATACACTCATTGCCTGCTTTATTCTCATACCCTATCAGTCACTGTATGTGCTTAAAATTGTGCTGAGCACAGTCATTTAGAGGAGCCCTTTTAATATGTGTCAGTACTAACTCGTAAAGTCTAATGCCTCAACTAGATTTTCTTATGTAAATTATATTTTAGTATAGCATCAGAAAGATAAGCAATAATAAGCGTTTGAAATAGTTTCCTTTTGTATGTGTGTAGTGTGTGTGTATGTATATACAAATGTATGGGTATTCATTTGTATGTGTGTGCATTTGTGTGTGCATGCACAGGGAGGTAGGAGACATCTTTGCTATTATCCCTCAGGAGCCATCTAGCATCCACCCTTGGTCTGGGGGTAGCAAATTAGGTTAGGCTAGCTGGCCAGCAAGCTGCAACGATCCCTTTGTCTCCACCTCTCTAGTGCTGGAGTTACAAGCACATACCACTACAACCATGCATTTTTCTGTAGGTTCTGGGGATCAAACCCAGGGCCTTATGCTTGTATGACCATTTTCCTATCATCCATTCTCTCTCTTCTTCCCACCTGTGTGTGTGTGTGTGTGTGTGTGTGTGTGTGTGTGTGTGTGTGTGTGTGTGTGTGTATGTGTTATGTGCTATGTGTGGTATGTGCTATATGTGGTATGTGCTTTATATGTGTGTGTTGCATGCACTTAACTATGCAGGTAGGTATTCGCGCCCATGTGTATGCAGAGGCCAGAGGGGAACTTTCCTTGATACAAGGTTTCTCACCAGAAGCTCATCATTTCGGTGAGGCTGGCTGATGAGAAGGCTCCTGGGATAGACCTCCCTCTACCCTCCAGTGCTGGGGTTACAATTGTGTGCAACCATGCTTGGCTCTTTTGTGGATGATGGGGACTCGAACTCAGATCCTCTTGTTTGCACAGGAAGCACTCTTACCCGTTGAACGGTAGTCCTCGGTCCCCTGTCTTTTTCACATAGAAAATAAGTCCACAGGGAGCCTAATCTCATCAACTCTTTGATTAAGTTCAGGTGACTTACAGGAAAGCAAATTGTAGCCATTGGAGAATAATTCTCTTTTGGCTTTAAAAGTGATTTACTAACGTTAAAACTCTAAAATACGATGCATCCCACATCTTTCTATTGGCTTTGATTTGTAATATCGTTAATAGAGTATCAGAAATCCTTCAATATAGTTATTACTTTATTAAGCTCTGAGATTTCCTGACAATTTTCTGATTTTTAATTAACTATATGTGTGGAACATATTTATGAGACTAGCATACTGCCTTCACGCTTTCTTCCATTTTTACATCCCTCTTTCCCCTCTCCTCCTCCTTCCCTTCCTTTTCCTTTTTTTCAGTCTCTCTCCCTCTCTCTGTTTGGAAATCTGTTATGAATTAGCAACTGCAAAGGAAGATTTTAACAGATGACTGCTGCTTAAAAATCATGACAAATGACTGAAAAACTAACTAGCAAAATTTTGAAAGTCACTGTCAAATTCAGTGTTAAAAAATATTTTTTATACAAGTATTCATTATAATTGTATTTCATTCTTTGACAAGTGGTGCCCCTGTACGGGAAAGAGAACACTGCCTGGAACTTCTCTCGGTTTGAATTTCCACAACGTAACAAAACCAGGAGTTCTTGGAACTCCCTGCAGCTGAAAACCTCCGTGAAATTAAAAGCCAATCCACATGGAGGCAAGACACGTACCTAAATATGTCAATAGTAAGTGCGTTGGCCTGTAATTTAGATGCTGAATATTGATGTCGCCATGCTAAGAACACCTTGCATTCCTATAGCACCTTACAGTTTTGACGGAGCACCCATCTCTTTCCACCCCCTGACAATCCCGCAAAACAGGTAGCTGTGCTCATTTGAAAGTGAAGAACTCACACTTAAGGCTGAGGCTTGGGTCCGTGTCTTGGTGCTGGGAGCTTCTCACACTCGGTTGCGCTGCCTCCTCAGACTTCTCCTTCCTCCGCCTTTGAGTCCTCACTGTGTTTGAGCTGTTGGTACATCCTATCACTTTTCGTTCTGTATTCGAGTCAAGAAAGCGACACGAGGTATTCTTCAAAACTGTGCCCCATTTCTACTTACACTTCATGCCGGCTTGCGATTTCTGCACAGTTCTGTGCTTGTTTTTGCTCTCCTTTTGTTCTGAAGCATTTTCTTACACTTCATTGTTCCACACAATGTGTTCTATCTGCTCATTTCATAATATATAGGGCAATATATTTGTGAGCTTTGAAAATATTTAATTTCTTTTTTATTTAAGTTACACCGTTTATTTGCCGTGTGTGTGTGTGTGTGTGTGTGTGTGTGGTGTAGTGTGTTTGCCACTGCCTGAGTGTGAAGATCAGAAGACAGTTTATGCAAATCAGCTGTCTCCTTTCACCACGTGGATCCTAGGGATCAAACCCAGGTTTTCAAGCTTAGTAGCAACCATCTCTAAGCCATCCTACTGGCCCAAGATTTACTTTAGAAATATGGTTGTTTTTTTTTTTCCTGTTGGATCATAGCTGCTGTCAGTTCAACAGGCTTAAAAATACTTGCAAGAAAAATGAGGATCAAAGCAGCTTATTCAGCTGTTGGGACGGTCAGCAATGCTTGTGGCAACATGTGGTCATTCAGCTGCTGGGTCTATGGTGGGTCATTGGGTCATTTCTATAATTTAAAGAAAAACACACACGTAAACTCAGTAGATTCTGAAACAGCTATTCTAAAACAAGACAACAAATTGCACACACATACACACACACACACACACACACACACACACACACACACACCAAAGATGGTTTGTTCTCAACATAATATCCTTTAGCAAGACTTGTGAGCATCAACTTTGAAGGAGAAATTATTATACACAACAAATTATTCACCCAGAAGAACTGTGTTGGTTGAATGAATGGAATGTGGACTGTGACGTGAGTAGATCACTCTCGGATTGGGAGGTACCTTTCCCCAAAGACATTTCTAAGCACAGCGTTATTTTCCTTCACCGAGAAGGAAGGAACATTTTGTCACAGCTTATTCCTCACAGTGGAAACTTTTTAGGGCTCCAGCAGAAATTCCTGCAGAGCATGTTCATGTTTCATGACTGTCACGTGAAACAGGGGAAAGTCCCGGATGTCAGTTGAGCAATGGATCTTTGGTTATTATCCTACATGGTCGGTTGAGACAATGTCACTGGGAAGACAGGTTGATTCTTCAACCCAGAGATAATGAGCACCTCGAATATACAAATGTTTTCAATGAGCAGGCATGTTGGTTGCAAGGCAGCTTTAATAATTGGACTTTGAAAGTGATGCAGAAGTTACCTGCCAAAACGTATGCCAGTTTTTCTTCAGCCAACAAAAGTTTGCCCAGCCAAGGCAGAACAGAAAGCTGAGCAGTTTGGCCAAGAGGAATGCCATCAGTGGTCAGTCCCTCGGGTTTTCACCTCGATTTCACCTTTTTGAACACAAACCTAATAATATGCCTGACTCAGAGGAGAGGCAGTTGAGTGAGAAAGGTCCCAGATGGGTGACAACCTGAGTCCCCTCTTTCCCATGGCATACTATTGTCCTTAAATTCTTGGCTTTAGAGAAGAGAATTTTAGTTTTGTTGGTCAATAGGTGTGGCAATAGCCACTAAATATTCATAATGTTGCTCAGGTGCAAAAATATAAGACATATATACAATCTAAGGAGGGTAGTCATTATTTAAAGGCATACACCCAAGATCTGGTGCATGCTAAAGCAGCCAGCGAAAGTCAGGACGCAAGGGAAGGTGAGTTGGTAACTGTGTAGTCTTTCTCTCGGAATTTTTTTTTTTGAGTTTCGTGTATGTTTTTAAAACTCCTCTTTAGAGCAGAGAAAGTTTAGAATTCCTCAAACCTTATTTTGAGAGGAGATTAGACATTTGTTTCCTCTGCGGCTTACACTCACTTGTCCGGATGATGAGCCAGGAGGTAGGGTGCAGCAGTAGCCACACGTGAGCTGTGACGGTGGGGAGCTCAGCCGTGCAGAATGCACATTGCAGCCCAGCAGACCTTTCTTGTGGGCAGTGACTTCTGAACAGAATTTAAATGCGAGTTTTTACTAAAAATGAACTTCTGAGTGCATGTAACGCACTGGCAGGAGTGCTGGCCTCGTGGCACTCAACACATCACACTCACAGGAAGTGCTGCTAAGCCAGGGAAGGCCCCCAGATCAGTTAAGAGTACCCTTAAACAGAGCAGATAGTAGTTAATTAATACCCAGACATTTGGAAAAACGACGTCAAACATGCCAACTTAGTGGCGTCATCCTTAACAGATAGAACAATTAAATCATTAAGTCGGTGTTGGCCTGAGGAAGTAGCTTCGAGTAGCTGGGTTCAGGTACAATGGGTCTCCAAGGAAACAAGTGTGTCTGCACATGAGAAAGTTTTCTCCACTCTCTGAGTGTCACCTGCACAGATTTCTGGGCTGTCTTATATAATAAGCAGAGTCTTGATATGCTCTGGATTGCTTCTAACTTGCGGGGCAAATAGGAACCATGACACAGATATACAACACACACTCCAATCTGCGGTAAGTGGCCATTTGTGCTCATGATTGATAAAGCTAGCTTTGCACCTCTGTCTGGACTCTGGCTATCTAATGCTCTATCATTATAATCACTATTATTGTTCTACAGCAAACGCATCTGGTCATCTGTTGGTCCCAGATGCCTGCCGGCTTGCCCAGAACTGCGTCTCTTACAGAACATGTGTCTGCTTCTGTATGTTCTAGTTGTGAAATAGAATGGTTTTCTCACTTACTGATAAAGGCAAAAACAGCCAGGAGTTTCCTGACTCTGCGGAGGGAAAGCGTGCTAGGGACATTTACACAGCCAGAATGTGCTACATTTGTGGGATAAAGGGCACTCACCATGCCAGAGGTCAAAAGAAACCACTTGTGTGGAGTTCAGAGTTCCTAGACAGGTGTTTGGAAACTTGCCTTGACTCTAATTTTGTCGTAAAATGACCATGTCTATAAATTATTCCCCATATAAAAACCATTGCAATAGCCTGGCAAATGCATTCAATAAGCCACGCTCAGAGTGATCCTCACTAGCATCGATGAATATCTTTTTTTTTTAATTCTAGAAAAAGCAATGACAGCTTACTATGTCAAGCATCTAGTGAATGTTAATTTTTTTGTAAGTGCAAATAGTGAATGTACACATGGAACTAAACTATGAATACTCCAAACAATGCTTGTGCCAAAATATGCTGTCTATGATATGGCTTTTTTTGGGTGGAGGCCTCTTAATAAGAATTTTATTGACCTTCACTTTCCAGATGTACAGGGAAGTGCCATAGTAACAGATGGGGGTGACTCTGGTGCCACACTACCAGGACTACATGTGCAGAGTGACGTTGGCCCAGGTGGTCAACCTGTGTGGGTCTCCAGTTATTCACCTTGTAGAATGCAGGAACCATAAGGGAATAGATAAATGGTTTGTTCATGGACAAAGTGCTTTCCATATGTTCATTACTGTTACTCTAGGGCGTGCTGGACTCACTCTGGGACCCTCATTGTGGCTGTTTTGTGATCCCTGTTATAGGTGAGGTATCTGGGGTTGCACAGTGTCACCTCTCTGACCCAAAGTCATCTGACTGCAAAAGGTAGCCCTAGAGAGCTCAGCAGCTCCATACATCTGACCCGGATGACTGCCCTGTGCTTGCATCCTCAGAGACTTACTGAGACTGGGACAGGAGACGGGTTCAACTCCATTCCGCCCTCAGCACTTTGGTGACTGACCCTTGGCCCCATTCTAAGACTCTCAGAGCACATCCGCCACATCTTGTCTTCCCTTCTGTGGTGGGTCTTGGTCTTCCTGACAATGTTTTGCTTGCTAATTTCTTTTATAGTACTGGGCTAGCTTTTTAACCACCCTCATTTCCTTCCCTATACAGCCCAGATGATCTATCCTGTGCAGTTCTCCAGGTGAGAGTTCACCACGAGTGACAGGAAACAGCACTTCCCTTCTATTGCTCATCCCTTCTCTCCCACTGTTATCAATGCAGATGTGGCTATGACAGCCATATCATTTTCCAGGCGTACAGTCATTGGCTCTTCACAGTCCCCTGAACCATCTTCGTCTCACACGGAGGGAAGCAAACACGTGCTGCCTTCATGCCTAGCATATACAGCAGTGCTCCGGCTTCCTCAAGAGAGGCAAGATTTCTATTCCTCTTCCCTGCACTATTTGATCTGGACTTCACTAGTGTAGTGGCTCAGGCTGTGTTTAGTGTATTTAAAACGACCTTTGTCCATATCATTTTTTATCAGCATAACCAATAGCTGAGGTAATTAACTTAGAACAATAAAAGATTTGTTTGGACGTAAGGCTTGGAGGTTCCAGCTTACAATCAGTTTATCTCTGTTGCGTTGGGCTGGTAGGGAGGCAGCACATCGTGGTGGGGAGCACGTGGCAGAGCAAAGCTGCTCATCACATGGCAAAGAAGTGGAAAGAAAAAGGAAGAAACCGGGGCCTCCCAGTCTCTGTGGTGGCTTAAAAGAAAATGGCCCCCAAAGGCAGTGGCACCATGAGGAGGTGTGGCCTTGTTGGGATAGGTGTGGTCTTATTGGGGAAAGTGTGTCTGTCACTGTGGGGGCGGGCTTTGAGGTCTTTTTCTCAAGCTTTACTCAGTGTGACAGTCAGTCAACTTCCTGTTGCCTACAAGATATAGGACTCTCAGCTACTACTTCAGCACCACATCTGCCTGCATGCCGCCATGCTCCCCATCCTGATGATAATGGACTGAACCTCTGAAACTGTAAGCAAGCCACCCCAATTAATGTTTTCTTTATAAGAGTTGCCGTGGTCATCGTGTCTTTTCACAGCAATAGAAACCCTAAGACAGTCTCCTTTGAAGTTGCATTCCCACTTTCCTAAAAACCCTTCCACTGGGCTCCACCTCAAAAGATCTATGATCTCCCAACAGCACCACTCTGAAAACTGCAATCCATAAATACACAGACCTTTGAGGCCACTCAACACTTCCTGTGTAGGAAGTTTTGAGTCACTCCCTACTGATCCCCCAGGAAAGCTACCTTCATCTGGGTCTATTCTCGAACTCACCTAGATTGCCTGTCTCTTTACCTCATTCATAATGAAAAGGATTGCAGATGCTACACAGAACCTCAAAAATTACAGATTTGGGTCTATAGCGATAACTCAGCAGTTAAGAGCACTGCTTGCTTTTACACAGGACCGGTGTTCAATTCCCAGCACTCACATTGTGACTCCCAAAGCTCTGTAACTCCAGAACCAGAGAATCTGATGCCCTCTTCTGGTCCCAGTGGGCACCAGGCACACACACATGTGGTGTACAGACTAGTGATAGATTAAGGTATGATGGAGACTTCTTTGCTACCAGCACCATATAATGTTACTTTTAGTGCTGTCTTAAGTCTGTGAGTAAAAATAAATGGTTTTGTTGCAAGAAACACCAAAAATGGACAAGTTAAGAGCTCAAAGCTGACAGTAACGCCCCATGGACATTGCCAGCAGCTTAACTGCTTTAAGCTTAACTGCTTTAAGCTGTGTAAAGATTTATTAGCTGTGTGGTTTGCACGTGCGGAGAAGGGTAGTCTATCCTTTGTGCTGGTTAGTCTCCACTGTCTGTGATATTTTTAGAGTTGTAACAGCCAGTTGGGCAGGTGGGTGGGAGGTCAAGTACTTGGAAGTCTTTGTTCTATTTGGAAATTTCTACGTCACAAAAGGAAGTGCAATTAAGTTTAACATGTTAGTTTTGGGTAGCAAAACTTGTTTTTTCCAGTGTTAAATTTGTAGTAAACATATTACCTTTAAATTTTTAGAAAGGGAACCAAAAGGTATGATTAGGAATGAGGGAATATGGTGGTCACTTCTATGTACTCTAGGTCATGTTTGTAAGCTTTAAGTTGTTCACTCTCAAGCCACACTGTGTTCAAACTTAATATTTTGAACTTAAATCTTATTTTTTAGATTATTATTTTTTATTTGCCTTGATGTTTGTTTTTATTTTATGTATATGGTGTTTTGCCCAAATGTATGTCTGTGCACTATATGTGTGCCGTGTCAGGAGAGGTCAGAAGAGGGTGTTGGATCCTACAGGACTGGAGTTATAGATGACCATAACCCTCCACGTGGGTTCTGAGAATCAAAGCTGTGTCCTCCGGAAGAACTGCTCTTACTCTTCAGCTTGGAGCCATCTCTATAAGGCCCTCGATTTTTTTTTTTAATGGAGAACTTAAGATTGCTTTTGTAGGTTTTAGGAAATCATTCTGAAAACAATAAAGATGAATTTATATGACTATGAATCATAGTTTTGAGGGATAACAATACCTTTGGTTGCTCTTTTGTCTTGTTTGAGATAGGGTACTATTATATAGCCCAACTGGCCTTGAACTTGTGATCCTCCTCAGCTTCCTGAGTATTGGAATTCTAGACATTCAAAGAATGACTTGTGAAAACTCTTCATGAGATTCTGTGTCATCTTCTGTCTTCTCCCGATGGAACCATCTTAGAAATTTGTGTACCTTTATGTTGATATCTTTGCCTGTTGTTAACCCGGGCCAGAAGATTGCTGTTTTCATTGGCTAGAAACGTGATAGCATGGGAACTGTGTCTTTCACAATACTATATAGAAGTTTTGTAAGGAAAAGTTTATGGTCTGCAATACTTGAGGCCATGGAGGCGTGAAGAGAGGAGTGAAGAGGACATGGGGCAGGCAGACAGGGAGATGGGGAGGAGAACTGCTAAACTGAACACACCTTGTATTCCTTGTGCTGAGTTACATACATGTGCTAAGTTTATGTTCTTCTTACATCACAAGTGGACCATGTGCCAGCCTACTCTTCCTGCACTGCTTGATTAGTTTGTGTCCTTACTTCAGGGTGTGCTAGGTGAGGGCCTTTGGAAAGCTGGTGACGTCATGTGTCTTGATTTAGGAGCTGTGTACACAGATATATGAATTTGCTGAAGCATTTTCAAAGCCACACATTTTTCTGTGTGTTCTTTTCTACATGGATATTACACTGTAAAAAAAAAAATTATTTCAAGACTCTGTCTGGTGCCCCTGTGTGCACAATCACCTGGTAGACAAGATAGCTAGAGGGTGGCCAGGGGAATGATTCATCATATAAACCATTTACCTTGCGAGCCTAGAGCCTGAATTCAGCCTCCGGAGCCATGTAAAGGCAGAAGAAGAGAACCAGCTATACAGAGTTGTCCTTAGACACCCCAGACATGCCATGGCACAGTGCCCTCCCCCATTCATAAAAAAGAAAGAAAAACTATTGGACACACCACAGTGTTGTCTGGAAGTTCATAATCTCATATAAAGCATTGGGCATCAGAGTCAAAGCAATGAACCTGCTCCTTCTTATGAGATAAAGAGTTCCAAGATCTCTTGAACTCAAAATGATACTCCTCTTATCGTCACTGCAATTTATACCAGCTCATTTCCAATTATATACAGATAGAGTTTGAAATAAGCTAGCAACAGAATAACATCCTGTGTTTAAATTGCACCAGAGGAAGCCTCATATTCTCTCAGACGCTTGGCAACTACAGAAACTGCAGAGAAACTGTCCTCTTACAGGGACTCACAGCTCCCCTCTTCACCTGTTCCTGTCCAGCTTCAGCTTCCATATTCAGGGGAACCACATTCAGATAGACACATGAAAGTGAGTGAGAACATCAGTTCTGTGGGGGGCAAGAAAGCTCACAATTCACAGAGTAAAGCCATTGCATCCTGTCAATCCTCAGGCAGCTTCCTGAGTTTCTGTGTCTGCCCAGCCTTTGGAGCCCTAATTCTTACACCTATCATACCCTGAAACCATTCATTCTGTTGCTCTACCAGCAGGAATAGCTTATTTTAATA
>CABHPQ010171819.1:0-48593 GCA_902168405.1 Peromyscus aztecus | reverse complement strand
AATGCATAATGCAAAAGAGTAATTAAGACATTGAAGGCAAGATCAGCACCCTGGAGGAATGGATCCAAGATACAATCAATATTGAATCTCATGGCTATGATGATGCTTGGATAGGAGAGGTGATTTTCAGAGGTTTGAATGAAAATTATAATGTCAAATGTCTCAGTTTTGGTAAACAAGGTCACCTAAAAAAGGGACTGTAAGCAGGGAGTTCCTAGAAATAATGTTTCTTCAAGGAATAATCCCAACAGAATGCCCCTCCCTTCTGGATTATACAGAAGGTATGGCAAAGGCAGACACTGGACTAATGAATGTAGATCAACAAGGGACAGGCAAGTTAATCTTTTGGATTTGCCATTGGGAAATGCCTTGTGGGGCCTCTCACAGGCCCCCACGTCAAATTTTGTTCAGTTATTTTTGTCATCGTGGAAGAAACTCCTTCCCAGAACAATTAAAGTATCTAATGCCATTGTAAAAAACATACTGCTCAGGGTGATTGAACAGCTATAGAAGAGAGAACCAAAAAACAAGGAGAAACCATAAATCAAAATTAATAAAAGACTAGATTAGGAAACTCCCCAAAGTTAGGATTGTGGAAGGTTTTTGTTTTTGTCTTTTCAGGAAAAGAAAACAACCATCTTGAAGAATTTAAAGACCTTTAGACAAATAAGCATCCAAAGAATAAGGGAGAACTACCCAGAAAAATTTACCAAGGAAAGGAATAATCTGACCTATTGCTATCTCTGAAATCTTGATGATGGGACCCCACAATGATGACTCCACATGGGCTATGATAATGCCACTAAGGTTAAAAACACTACCTAAAGATTAGCTTTGAACTACAAACTGCTCAGGATAATTTTGAGATGGCTAGCTGAGATGATCCAGCCTCACATATTACTATAGCCAGGACTTGAGACAAACCCTGCACTTTCCTATTATACAGAGACTGAACAACAAATGATACAGCTACCTCTCCCAGAACTTGATAATTAACCCTTTTTTTCTTTTTAGGATCCTTTAAAGATACCTTCTCCCCCTAGAGAGCAGGAAATAAATTTAAGATGACGTCCACATTTCCAAGAGGTGTGTGGGGGGAAGTTTTTGGTCATTCAATGGGTTATGGATAATTATCATTGTTTATGATGTTTGGTTATAAGTTGTTATTGATAATGGTCAGGTAAAAAGCTAAGCAAAGGAGATTAGATTAAGGGTTTTTGTTTTTAAAAGAAAAAAAGATGATACAGATATTATAAAACAAAAGTTAGATTATTGAATCTACTATGAGAAATAAAGATAAGAAATGATAGGATAAAAGGTTAGATAATTGAATCTACTCTGGAAAGAAAAAACATAGAATATGGGTACAATAATATAAGAAGGTAGATTATGGAATCTATTTTTAGAAAACAACTACTAGTTTTAAATATTTTGCATTGGATTAAATTTTATATGCTGTATACAAATTTTATATATTGATACAAAATTGAGATTATTTTTGATAGAATATACTGTACATACATTTCTACTCTTGTTCAAGGTATTATACCTGCACAGCTCATTTAACAATATAATGCAAATTTCTAGTTGAGTTATTATTACCAACTAATTAGGATATAAAGAAATGTGAGTTAGCAGTTAGTTATTACAATTGAACTTGTAGTCAGGTTAGGTATGTTTTCAAGGTCAAACAGAGATATATTTTAGATAGACAGGTCATCTCAAACATTTTAGAGATCTACAGAATATGGCATTTAAGACGTTTTAATAACAGAGATCCTTTTTTTTTTTTTAATGACAATGAGACATATCTGCTCCTGGCAGCACCAATCTACTTCAGAGAAGATGATGGGCATCAAAGAAATTCCATATGGAGTTTACTTTCTTTGTGTCAAAAGGAAGTCACTGGGTGCAGGGAGCTGCCATTCCAAGATGGCGCTGGCCCCTGGCAGCCAGTAGTAAACAACTCCATATATGGTTATAATCTTGAGTCACTCATGCCAAGGTCTGAGCATGCGCAGGTTACGTTGTCACAGCCTTATGTCCTCAGCCTATCCCGTGGCTCCCCGTGCTTGCATTCTGGCAGGATCCAATCATAGATTGACCCGTCCATTCAAATCCCCATATAAGCAGCCACCTAGTAGTGCCCCAGGCCCCTCATCTCCAGCTCTCCCTTAACCAAGAGGTGCTCCAATAAAGTGTGATCTGAGAAGGATCCTCGCGTGGTGGTCGTTCTTCCTCGCTGGTCGAAGTGCTCGCCGAAACTGGGCAAGAAAGTGCCTTTGGTTTGATTGCTGATAGTATGCTGTCCAAATGGACAAACAGGACACAAAAGAAAGGACTGCCAAACTTTGCCAAGACAAGGTAGGAAGGCCCTTCAGAATATCCTGCTTCACAGAAAAGTCTGTCGGATATGCTAGGCATGGAGGCCAAGGATGGATTCCCCAACATTGCAGAAGAAACTTGGGTGACTGTCCAGGCAGTCAGCTATTTCCGTCATTTCTCACATTTCTTGAAAGTTCCTTGGCTGCACTTCTTGTTTACTTAGGTAATATTATATCCTTCTGGGGTCTTTGGTATAGTTGAAGACTAGACAGTTATAGTTTCCTTAGTCATGATAAAAGATAAATTAGATATAAATCTTTAGACTCACAAAAATTGAGTTGATGATAGAATATTTTCTTTAATTTTGCCAAATACAGACTAGATATTGTAACTGTAATTCTTGCTTGATAACTGTTTTGTTATATGTAATTTTGCTATGTTAAAATGAAAACCTTACCTTTTAATTAGACAGAAAAGGGGAAGTGCTATGGGATGTCTTTCTTTTTTTAAATATTTTTATTTTATAATTAACTTAATTTCACATATCAGCCACGGATTTCCCCTGTCCTCCCTCTCCCACCTCCCATCCCTCCCCCCCCCAACCACTCCCCATTCTCACCTCCTCCAAGGCAAGATCTCCCCTGGATAAGTGGGACAGTTGATTAGCTTGAACTGTTCGGGAGGCCCCCAGGCAGTGGAGCCAGGACCTGTCCTTGGTGCATGGACTGGCTTTTTGAAGCCTGGGGCCTATGCTGGGACACTTTGCTCAGCCTAGGTGTAGGCAGGAGGGGACTGAATCTGCCTTGGCTGAGTCTACCAGGCTGAACTGACTCCCCAGGGGATGTCTTTCTATATGCTCTGAATATATGTTGTTTCCATTGGTTAGTAACTAAAGCTGTGTTGGCCCATGGCAGGACAGGATGGAGTCAGGCAGGAAATTCAGGAGAGATAGAGAGAGAAGAAAGGCTGAGTCAGCAGATGTTCCAAGCCACTGCTAGGAGAAGCAAGATGTGAATGAGCAGGTAATGCCACAAAGCCATGTGGCAAAACATAGATTAATAGAAAAGGGTTGAGTTAAGTTGTAAGAGCTAGTTAGCAAGAAGCCTAAGCCATAGGCCATACAGTTTGTAATTAACATTAAGTCTCTGAGTAATTATTTTATAAGTGGCTTTGGGACCATGTATAGGAGAGATTCATCCAGACTGTGGGGCTGGGTGCAGCTGGAAAAAAAAAATGTTGTCTACACTGGTTCTGTTGAGATGGCGATCTGAGACAAGGAAGGGTCTGATGATACCCATTTCCCCTTTCAGGGGAAAAAAGTGAGAAGTTGTGCTGTAGGATGATCCTTCTGTACACTGTGAATGTGTATTGCTCTCATTGGTTGATAATAAAGCTCTTTTGGCCTATGGCAAGGCAGGATAGGATTAGGCAGAAGAATCAAAATAAGGACTCAGAGAAAGAGGGGCAGAGTTGGGGGAGATGCAAGAAGCGACCAAAGAAACAAGATCTCAGAGGAGCGGTACACCATGGACCACATTGGCAATACATAGATTAGTATAAATGGTTAATTTAAATGTAAGAGCTAGTTAACATAAGCCTGAGCCATTGCCCAAACATTTTGACATTAATATAAGCTTCTGTGTGATTACTTGGGACCAGGAAGTCCTGACGAAAGAATAGCTCTGCCTCCACTTACAATGGTACACCTCTCAGCCACGTTTCTTGTTCTGGTTTTGTGTCTTGTTTGTTTTGTGTTTTTGTCTTGTCTTTGGTTTCATTTTTACCATCTCCATTTCTTCTACTTTCTATGCTCTGTTTATTAGTTTTGTTTTTGCTGTCTTTATCACTCTTTGCCATGGCTACTTTGTGACCAGGGCTCAAACTTTCTTATTTCTGTGTTTTCTGGTCACTGGATTTAGTTTAGTAGGGATTCAAATGTCTTTTGTGTGTGGATATTAAAATTGTTTTATGTTGTTCTACTTTATTGAAAATCTGGCTCTGGAATTGAATTATGGCTCTTTCTTCTCTAAACCCAAGCATGCTTATTGAAAAGTTTCTTCTGTATCCTATGTCATGTGATACTCCTGATTTGTGACAGGGAAAAGAAAGCAAAATAAAACAGCTCTTTAAAAATGCAGACTATTGGTTGCACTTAACTGCCTAAAACTTTTGCTAATATATAAACTGTATCTCAAAACCTTTAAGAGTATTATATAAACTTTCTATACCTCAAGATTTATGTTTATTTGCATAAAAATTCTGTAAAATCTGTAACAAAAAAGTTAACTTAGAACTTATAACACAGAGGGTTGATAGGTTAAAACCTCTATATAGGTAATTTTAAAGCAACCATGTGGCATGACACCATCCTGGCTGATGATCCCATTAAGATGTAAGCATCATGTGGCTTGCCACAATCTTAGCTAATGGTTCCCACTGGGATGGAGGCAAACACATAGCTGGTAGCCAACTTTACTAAGGTTAGAGAGGACAGATGCCATATCACTTCACTGCCATCTTGATTAGAGGTGACCAAATGGTATAAGCCAACCCAGGAGGCACCACTTTCTAACCTATTTTGGATTCGGATGAATTTTTGTATGATTATTCTTGTCTTAAAGATGAAATCACAAAAGCAAGGTTTATGAAAGGTAGGATCTAAGAACAATGCTTGTTTAATAAGTTATTAAAGCTGCACCTTGATGCATTTATATACAAGAATGTGCCTCTTGCTGGCAGCTGAATTTTGTAATGTAAGAGGTACCCCGGTGGTATTAGTTTTAAAGTCATGAAGAGGTCATGAGGAACAGCTGAGGCTTGCACTGTGTGGCAGGGCTGGAGTTCCTAAAGAGAGTTTAGTTGTAATGGGAGACCCAAGCAGTTTTGGAGATGCCAGCACCATGTGATGGCCACCAGAAACAGCAGCTACAGTGGAATGAAGCCAGCTAGATCCTAGAAGACAGGCTGTGTGTGCTTCAGAGGGCAGAGCTGGAGAGGTTACCCAAGCCCCTTGGGGAAGCCCAAAGCTTATAAAATATTTTATATTTTAATGTCTTTATTAATATATAATCTTTAAATAAATAAATAGAAGGCTAAGAGTTAACATCACAGTTATGAGCATAAAACACTGAACAGAAACTAAGATATTCCTGTCTCATGCATGGTAAAGAATCCATAGAATGCTTTACCTAACATCTATTCAAGCCAGCAGAGCCTGATGTAAGAATGTCTGTTTAGCCTCTTTGTCTTTGCTAACTTTGTTAAACTTCAGCTATTTTGATAAACTGAATCATACAAGGAGCTGTGATATTCTATAATGGGGTACTATGATAGAACAAGAAAAAGTAAAGTTGCCTTTGGATTGTATTTATGATTTAAAGTTTTATTTTGATACCAAATTAGCTTCAATTCAAAAATTATAATTTCTTAATGCTAACCATAATAAGCATAAAAATCCAAATCCTAATCTTATAAAAGCTACTGACTTTTTATACACTATTAAAGGCAATTAAGATATACAAGTTAATAGTCAGCTTATAAATGATCAAATTAGTGTATTCAGAATTATAATTGTAGTCATGCTAAGTACTAATGTAATTTATTCACAGGAATAGTATTTATTTAGCTTCTAATATATGTTTTCCAAGAGTAAGCTTAAAGCAAATAATTAAAAACAAATAAAGTTTGCTTAAAGCAAGGTATACTCAATAGTTGGCCCTTAAAACTCTTCAGAGATCTGCTGAATATGGCATTTAAAGTGTTTAATGGCAAAAGCTTCATGTAATAGACAGAAATACCAACTCATAGAGGTGGCCCTAAGGTCTCCAAAAAAGACAGGTGTGGCAACGACTTGGACTGTGGTGACACTAAACACTGGGAAAAACTGCCCCATGCCTCACCTGCCACCAGGGCTCTGCCAAAACTGTGGATACTTTGGGTTGACTGTCCTATTCTGCATGGCTAAGGTAGGTCAATTTTCCCAAGTTCCTTCTCCACAGGATAATCTCTTAGACAATCTGGATCTGGCAGCTGAAGGCCTATGCAGTCCTGTGCAGCAAGTGATAATATAATGCTGTCTTACGTGACAGCTGAAGACCTAAGACCACTTTCCCCAGTGAAGCCACTAAGACTGCAGGGTAGCCATCAAGATAGTGGGTAAGTTTTTGTCATTTTAATTGATACATAGGTTATTTGGTTCATACTTCCTGCTATAATTTATACTTCTTAGGTCACTGATGGTGTTAACAGCTAACTCTAGTTTTATCAGTTTAGCAGCAGCTGCCTGGTCAATGAATTTCATATATTAAAAACCAGACCTTGCTTTTTCTAGAGCTATTAAGCCTCTCAGTGAGAAAAGCAAATCACAGGTTTGCCTTGCCAACAGGCTTCGTATTAAAGGATAAACAGGCTGGCTGTGGATGTAACTTTTTACTATTCCTTCATTTAAAAGAACTTGATTTGCCATAGCTGTTCTCAGTAAATAACCATTTGTGTCTAGTGGTTAAAAAAAGGTTTTAAGTTTATATAAATATGATAATTTAGAATGAGAAATGTTTCAAATTTTTTCTCCTATGCTATTGCTATCCTAATATTTCAAAGGGTCAGAGTTTTAACATTAATCAATGAAGTGCTGATAAGCTATTAACCTAGCCCTGACAAAGCACTGCCATCTCGTTTTATAAACTAAACAATTCATGTAAGCTCCAGGGAGTCGAGGGAGTTCTAAGACTTGGAGTCACTTTTCACAGGTCAAACGAACCCAGATAAGAGTAACTGTCAAGCAATAGCCGAGTTTCCCTCACCTACCCATTTCTGGGGGTGGGATCTCTTCTCCTTTTCCTGGTCATGGGGTCCTCCCCTCCTCCAACTATCAGGACCATAACAGATTTTGTTTTATAACTGATTTTCCTTTAAGCTCCTAAACTTGAACTTCTATCCCTAGTCTTATATTTCTCCCCTCAGATTTCCACTCAGCTGAAAAATACCATCCAGGAATCAACTGCAGACTACAACCTACTCCAAAAATGATCTACACCACACCAGCCCCAATTAGTCCTACCAAACTTGAAAGCCCTGGAATTGCTGAAAGCTGATATGAACCAGTCTAGTCAATGTGATTGCTCTCTGTGTCTTCAGGTGGGTTAGTAAATGAGATGTTCCTGATGAATGCCCCATTGCCTGAATCCCCTCCCAGTCTTTGCCCAACTTTCCAGCCTTCCTGGACCCTTTCAAAGGAAACATCCAAAAGAGGACATTTCAATTCTTAACATCTGTGCACGAAACAGGTTTGCCAAAGAAACCTTAACTATAGCTCACATCTCATTATTGATCCTCACACACTGATAGTGGGTAATTTGAATACCCCACTCTCAGATAAGTATTCTACACAAAAACTAAACAGACAAATGCTGGATGTAACTGACATTGTAAACCAAATGGACATAGCCGGTGTTTACGGAACATGTCACCCATACACAAAGAATACAACTTCTTCAAGGGAACTCACAGAACTTTCTCCAAAACTGACAACAAATTCAGACAAAAAGCAAGTCTCAAGAGATACAAGAAAATCAAAATAATACCATGCAGCTTCCATGATCACTAAGGATTAAAGCCTCATATCAATAACAATAGAAAAAAACAGATTGCTTACAAACTTATGGAAACTACAACTGTACTGAATGGAAATTGTAGTAAGACAGAGGTGGAGGATGGCTCTTCTCTTTGCCTGTCCTCCAGTGTATGGCCCTGCATTTCTGAAATTCTAGCTGCAGAGAGTTGGGGCAGAAAGATCATGGCTTTGAGGACAGCCTGGGATGCATAACAAATCCTGTCAGAAATAAACTAATAAACAAAAATAAGAATAAGGTTTTTTGAGATTAAAAGGCTAGAATCTTTGACAATTATAGATCTGGGTGTAGCATCATGGGCAATCTTCTTTCAGAGCATGCCTGAAAACCAAAGTTCAGGTTCCAAGAATGCACATAAAAGGTGGATGCAACACCTCCTAGCTGCAATTATAGTATGCTCACATGGGGAGCTAGAGTCAAAGACAGGAGAATCTACACAAGCTCACAGGCCAGCTAGCTTGACATACACAATAGTAAACAAAAAAGACCCCATTTTAAATAAGGTGGAAGGCAGAGATTGATATCTGCAGTTGTGCACTGACCTCCTACATGTGCACCACTGCACATATGTACCTACATCCATACTGAAAACACACATACAGTCTACTACTTCTACTACTGCTGCTGCTGCTGCTGCTGCTGATGATGATGATGATTCACCTCTGCTATAGTTTGAACAAATGTCCTCAAAGGTCTGCATGCCAAGGCTTGATCTTCACTAAGAGACCTCCAAGGAGATGAGAGAGTATTTAAGAGATCAAGCAATGTGAGAGGTCTTTACATTTTGAACATATGCTACTAAGTTAGTTAATATAGGCAAATTACAATCATGTGTCAAAAGTATGATTGTTAAATACATTAAAACCAGTTATAGAATTTTGTTCTCATTCTTTGTGATGCTTTGAGACCAGATACTCCATCTAACACATCAAGTTGGCACATATTAAGGCACTCATTTATTGATTTTATGGAAGTTAGTTGAGGAAGAGGATTTGGAACTAAGCAGCTTTGGATGCTATGGACAGACAGCAACTTGTGATCAAGAAGCATTTAGGAATTCTAATCCTACCTAATCATTCAGTGGAGTGATTAGCATGGCAAGAAACTTTCCTTCTCTACTTTGTGACACCATTTATCACCATCATTCAGAATATAAAGTGTAGGATGATGTTTAACTCATAATGTCTTTGAATTTGTAAGAAGACATGCACAAGAGGAATGATATTAATAATCTCTCTGAAAACAATCAAAGGGTGTGGGGATTTTATTTCTGTATTTGCTTCATATTATTGTTATATATGTAAATACCTAAAACATCATTACTTTAAATATTGTGGCTCATATGGTTACAAAAAAGTAATTCAATGACTTCCTGAGATATCACACACAGTGGTTTAAGTATGTTCACCATGTGTAAAGAGAAGGACTGTGCTATTAATACTGATTTTATACAAACTATGTAGTGGAGCAGGAATACATGCATTGGTGTAAACACTTATGCCATCATACAGGTAGCCTATAAGGAGATAAAAGTAAAGGATAAGGGTCATTATCTAGATTACTAAGGTTAAAATTGCACTTTGGCATCAATTAGTCAGAAAAAGAATCCTCTAAATCATTTCAAACACATGGATAATTTATAAGCCATTCATTGTTCTCAGAATGATTTTTTTGAAAAATCATTAAAAATATTGTAAAAATCATTTTAAGATCTAGGTAAAAAAATTGTAAATAAATAAGTGTGGATATTTAGACATATTTTTTGAGTGAATCATATATCTTACAACTAAAAATATAGAGCTTCAGCCAGTAAATGAAAGTGCTTTTTAACTTGAGTAACTAATGAATAAGGAACATACACTTTTCTTCATCTGAAGAGCAGTTGATGGAATCAGCTGTAAAATAGGTGACATACAGTTAGGATTTGCTTGGGTGGGAAATTCTTTTCATCAAAGCACAGTTGTATTCACCAGCTATCTAAGGAGAAATGACTCACTGACTCAACTGTACATACATTTAAAAGTTTGGTAGATTTATATTCACTATGTAGGAAAAATATACTCTACACAAATAAATCTGATACATAAGCCTTCAATAATACAAAAAAACTTACTTCACATGTTATGTTTTTAACTACCAAGCCAATTTTATCAGAATGCCGATAACTTTTAGAATATTTTTATCTTTTAATTCTTCAATCAAACAGTACAAAATAATCAGCTTATATTCTATTTGTTGCACAAGATTCTTTTGTGGAGAAAAAATGATTCATAGCTATTACCAAGGCCTTAATTGATATAATTCAGAAAATCTTAGATTGTGTACTCACTAATAGGCCAATCTCTTAGGGGAACACAATGCAAATAAAAGTCTTTAGAATGCAGTAATAAGCTTTATTATTTATTTTAAGTTTATTTTAGTTTGTTTCATCTCCCAAATAGTATGTGTTACTGAATTTATAATTATTTGTCAGGTGGTCCTCTCAAACTTATGAACATTCCATGTTGTATTCCCTTAATGGGCAATGGATAACTGTTAAGCTGAACTGATATAAATTAGTTTGAGTGTGGGAACTTGTAGAGCTTTATTTTAATGTAAGTAAAAAGTAGTATATTTTATTTAATCAATATCTGTACAGATACCCATATAATCATGTGTTTTAAGTTTAAAGTTGACTACTGCAGAGATCTTTACTTATCATAATGCCAGCTTCTCCAACCTTACATTAACTTGCTCCCTCTTAGATATCCATTTACTGTTTTATTACTAGATCTGCTGTTCACATTCTGAGGACTATGTGCCTATAGCTACGGTCATAGTTTGTCATATAGCTGTCATAGTTTGTCACTGGCCTTCCTAACTGCAAGGTAGGGTAAGACATGCAGGGTGTTCTTCATACTGGTTGCTACCTGTTGAGTTTGTGTTGGCTGGGCTGTACTTGAAGAACACACATACCCAGCTATTTACTAACCAAGATCTTGACCAGTGTTCTCCAGATACCTCAAGATCTACCTTGTCCCAAGACAAAAGGATCTATGTTTTACAGCAGGATATCATCTCTTCATGGAAAACATGCATAAGTTCTTAATTATTTAATGGCAGAAAATACATTGTATCCTTGATAAATTATTCTGGATTTCACAAACTACAACAATAAGAAGTTGAAGAATAATTTAATTATGAGAAACCTGAACATATAATCAAACTCTTTGACTTTAATTAGTTGCAACTTTTATAATACAGCAGCAAATTAAATAGTGATTGATAGCCAAGAGTCAAATATAGCTTTGGTCATCCAGGTGTCCAAACAACAGACAAACAAAAAATGTAAACAAACAAAATTTTACTTACAGAAACGAAAGATCAATTATTTAGGATACAAAATAGGTTTACAAAAAGTCCAACCCTGAAAGGTACAAATCAGGAGAGATCAATTGCAGACTCTTAATGACTTTCAAAAGTTGCTGAGAGACATTATCTATCTATGACCCACTAGAGTGACAACTCAAGAACTGAGTAATTTGTTTCAAACTTTATAAGATGACAAGGACTTAAATAGTTTCAGGAAATTATCAGTGGAAGCTGAAAGAGAATTGGCTTTGGTAGAAAAGAAATTACAGGGTGCACATGTGGATCATTTGGATTTGGAGCTTGATTACATTCTGGTTAATTTACCCTCTACATATTTCCTTACAAGGATTTTAATGAAAGGAAGATACTCTTTCAGAGTGGATATTTTTAGCACACAGAGTAAAAAATTGAAGACATGTGGAAAAGGTTTCTGAGTTGATTCTAAAAGCAGAATTAAGACTTCATCATTTGACAGGAATGGACCCAGCAGGAATTGCAGTACTGTTTACTAATGCTGAAATTCCTTCATTATGGGCAGAAATTGAAAATTGGCAAAGAGTTTGCAGTAATTTTTTGGCAGAGATAAGTAGCAAATATCCAAAAAGCAAGAGATTTTAGTTTATAAAAAAAATAACTAATTGGATTTTACTTCATATAGTAAAAGATACCCCAATTCCTGGAGCCCCTATACTGCTACAAATAAATCAGGAATGACATGTTATAAGTCAGAAAAAATAAGTAATGTGGCTCAAAGCCTGTAGTAGGATAGGCCCATAGGGTCTAGAAAATTGGCTCAAACCAGTTGCCATGGCATGCATATAATGTACTTCCTTATGAGCCAACCTGGAGTATGGCTAGCAACAGGTGCAGTAAGAGTTCCTGATCATGCCCAGCCAATGAGGGAAGACCACACAATGATCACCAGATTGAGACCCAGTCTGGGGGCTAGGAAAAGGATATTTAAGGCCTTCCCCATTATTGAATAAACAAATCTGTTGTTTGCCTTCAGCTGACTCCCAGTGTCTGTGTCATTGATGCTACACCCTCTCATCCCCTTCTCTGAGGGAGCCATTAGGATCCAGAAACATCTGGCACCTGAAAGTGGTGCTTCTGTTACTTTTTCTTTCCCAGTGCAGGTTCTAACTGACTCCCTCACTTAACTCACAGGTGCTGGATAGCACCCACAAGACGGTGTGTTTTGGTGAGAAGGCCCCTCAGTGTTGGGTTCTCTTGGTCCCTTTGGCAGGTAATCATTGGGACCCCCATTTATTTCCTTCTTTTGTGTTGTCTGTCATGTGGGAATTTTGGGGAGTATTATGGCAATCTGGACTCTTCATATGGATACACCAAGCACATTTTGACCTGCACAAAGTTACCTCTAAGTTTGATCAGTCCTTCCAACTTGGCCATAAGGCACAGATGCTGGCATGGAGAACATACGGAAGAGTGCCAGATAAGTTTGTCCTGCCCTTTTCTTTAAAGAATACCCAATCCCTTTGGACAGATTCTATCTTATTCTAGGAAATGGCTACAAGATTCACAGGAACTATTGACAGTCATTTGCCAAAAAAAAATAAGATCTTAGCAGAACTCACATTTCCAATAACCCCATGAAGTCCCCTCCTCCACTCCTATCCTTCATGCCACCCCAGTCTTTTCAGATTACAATAAAAATAGATATGGTGTTCTTATCCAGAATCCTGGCTCCAAAGATGTTACATATGTCATGCCTAACCCTGGTTCTGTTCAATTGGGTGAGCTATTAGCCCTCCTAAAGGTTCTAGTGGAGTGCCAGACTGAGCCTATTAATATTTTTTTTCTGACAGTTAGTATGCTGAACAGGCAGTTCTTGTGCTGGCCTTTACTCCAGTTAAAGACTCACTGACCTCCATCACCAGTACCATGTTGCTCATACAAGATGTCCTAAATCAGAGAACTGAACATTGATACCAGTCATACATTAGATCTCACTTCACATTACTCAGAATATTGACTCAAGGAAATGAGGTCACAGATGCCATCATATTAAGAGCCAGTATGAATCTCCTAGAGCAAGCTGGGGCTCTTCATCGGGAGTTATATCTGTCTTGACAGAATTTGCACAGACTTCCTTTAGAATTATCAGTCTCCCAATATAAATATTTGTCCTGGATATGTGCAACTTGTTCCTGTTTTGCCCACTTAGGACAGCTTCAATGCTCAGGGGTTAATCCTGACACCATATGAGAAACAGATGTCACACATCATGCCCTCTTTGGCAATCTTAAATATGTTCATGTGATAATAAATGCCTGTTCCTCCTTTGTTTATGTCCTTGTTCTTTCTGGAGAGAAAGCCATCAATGTTATCAAGGCCCTTAAATCAGCCATGATACCTTGGGCACTGAAGACTGACAATGGCCCTGTCTATGCCTCTCAACAATTCAATGACTTTCTGGTGTTCTGGAAGATTTCCCATACAACTGGTGTCCCCTACAATCTGCAGGGGCAAGCCATTGTGGAAAATACCAACAGAGCTCTTAAGGAGATGTTGGCAAAGACTGTCTCACCAGAGGCTAGGAGAGATCCTCATCTGGCCTTAGCAGAGGTCCTTTTCCATATGAACTTTCTCAGTTTTGATGACAAGGGACTCAGCCTGGCTTACAAGCACTGGGTGTCTCTGTCAAGGAACATGTCCCTGCCCATGGTAAGATGGAGAGATCATATTTCCCTCCAATAGCAGCTACCAGCCCCCCTGCTAACCTGTGGAAGGTATGCTTGTGTTTTTACTCAGAGTGCCACTATACCAACACAGTTCGCAGCAAGCGATGTGTCTTGGCCACAGATTAGCCTGCTACCACCAAGGAGATAATAACCCAGGATGAGTAATGCATATACTCCCCTTTCTTGCACTCGTTGCCCCTCTAAAAGCTGAAGACTTGTGGATCCTTGCTTTTCCTTATTTTGTATGACACCTTTTGAGATGAGGAACCTTCGTTTAGCAGCCTTGGAGCTAGCTAAATATGTTAACAGCCCATGGTCAGCTAAGTTTCTATATTATTCCTTACAGCCAACACATGAAATTTTCCAATTAAATCAGATAAGAGCAGAGGTTATGACCTTTGACTCTTTATCTTTTGAAAAGGTTTGGTGTAATATAAAAAGGCTGTTTGATCTCTCTTGGATTTTCATTTACATTTTGATTGGCAAGGTGACACTTTTAATCTTTCTTCTTTTTAAGTGTCTCCTATAACACATCTGGTAACAATGGGAAGCCACTAAGGCGACTCTACAAATGTTAATGGCATCCAACTCATAGCCCTCCATAGGAGGTTATGCATACCTGACTTTCTAAAATTCAAAAGGCTACTGCCTGATCCTCCCCACCTGAAGTGACTCATCAGGAAATGATGCCCTTCAAGGGCTGATAGTCAATGATGGGTAAGAGCTTGTTTCACAAGCTAACCTAAGATAGGCACAGTCCAGTTGGGGTCAACAAGACTGGAGCAAAAAAACTCTAACTCCCACTGAGTGCTCGTGTAATAAAATAAAAGGGTGGATATATAGTAGGACAGGGCAACAGGGTCAAGGAAATTGGCTCAAACCAGTTGCCAAGGCATGCACATAACTTACTTCCTTATGAGCCAACCAGGAGTTTGCCTGAGTGTTGGAGTCCAGTAGGTTTCCTAGTGGCTGTACCCAGCAGGACTGCATAAGAGGTTGATTGAACCATGGGCCTGGGTACCAGGTGACTGTAACTAGCAAGGGGGAGGTCTTTTTCTCCACCCCTTGGCATTGTAATTAAATAGACCATTGGAATAAAGTTCTGGGCCAGTGGATAAGGATCCAGACCCACCCGGGTCTATCTTGTGTTTTCTCTCTTTTCCCTCCTCCCTATTTCTAACTAAGTCTCTTATCCCTCAATCCTCAAGAGTTTCTGGGGTAAATAAGTGTGGTGGCTGGTCTCCCACACCTGAGAGCCTAGCAACAAGTGCTGTGAGTGTTCCTGATCACTGTCAGAGTTCTTGATCATGCAGAGTCAGCCTGAGTACCTAGCAACAGGTGCTAGCAAAGTTCCTGATTGCTGTCAGAGTACCTGATCATTCCTAGCCAATGAGGGATGACCATGCAATGTCACCAGATTGGGACAAAGCCTGGGTGCTGAGAGGAGGGTATATATGGCCTTCTCCATTATTGAATAAATGAGTCTGCTGTTTGCCTTCAATGATTATAGTGTCTATGTCATTGATGCCATGCATTCTCACCCCCTTCCCTAAGGGAGCTGTTAGGATCCAGCAACAAAAGACCATATGATTCAGTTCAGAAATCAGAATTGTGTGCTATTATCATGGTATTATTAGATTTTTTCAGAACCTCTTAATATAATTACTGACTCTCAATATGCAGAAAGTTTTCTTACATATTGAAACCACTGAATTTATTTCTCATAAGTCAGAATTAACTCTGTTACTTATACAATTACAGAAAGTAGTCAGAAATATGAATTATCCCATATGTGTAACACATATCAGATCCTGTATGGGTCTTCCAGGGCCTCCAGTACAAGGATATGATGAAGTTAATCACATATTAATAGGAAATGTGCTGGAGGTCTCAGAGTTTCATAAAAAATACCATGTCAATAGCAAGGGTTTTAAAAAGGATTTTTCTATCACTTGGCAACAAACCAAGGAAATTAAAAGAAAATGTCCTGCTTATTCCTTGTATAACAAAACTCAACTACCTGCAGGAAGTAATCCAAAGGGTACTTAAAGAAATAAAATTTGGCAAATGGATGTGCTTCATTTTGCAGAATTTTGAAAATTAAAATATGTACACCATACCATATATATATATATATATATATATATATATATATATATATATATATATATTCAGGATATTAATGGGCAACTGCTTTGAGTTCTGAAAAGGCTGATTTTTTTAAGTACCTATCTATTGGAAGTTATGGCCATTCTAAGGATACCTATATAAGTTAAGACTGACAATGCTCCAGCATATGTCTTGTAAAATGAAACATGTTTTTGCATATTATAACATAAATCATATTACAGGTCTACCACTCAACACTACAGGATAAGCAGCTATAGAAAGAACTAATCAAACTCTAAAATAAATGCTTAAAAAACAGAATGCAGTAATAAAACACACAGAGATAGATTACACAATACTTTATTAACTTTAAATTTTTTAAATGCTTATGAAAATGGAACAACTGCAGAGAAACATTGGATAATAGAAAAAACTGATTAAGTAGATCAATCTATATTTTTTAATGATGTATTAAACTCAGAATGGAAACCAGTATATGTGGTACATTGAGGGAAAACTTTTGCTTTTGTTTCCACAGGAGAAGAAAAACTATGGATACCATCAAGATTGATAGAGAATAGAGTTGAACTGGAGAGCCTTCCTGATGTGAAGAGGAGATAGCTAAGAGTCAAATTGGCCTAATATAATATATTATATTGTATAGTATATTTCCAACAGGATAAAATTTCATAAGTCTTCCTAAATATTTGTTTTTGTTGTCCTTTACAACTACAACAAGGAAATGATCTATTTATAGCCCTAATTTAATTAAAATTCAAAGCTGACTTTAGGGTTGGAGCATGACTGTCGCCTTCTCTGAACTCAAGCATGTTGTTAAAGGAAAATCCCAAGTCTCTGTCTCGTGTCAGAACAGCCAGCTGATCTGGAACAGAAGAAAACCAAAATTTAGGGACTTTTCTATTGCCAATAATCTCATAATCCTTTTGTTTTATTTTAACTATTTAAAACTTTTCATAGCTATAAATATTAGCTCTAGACTTAAAAGACCATTCTGTATATGACATTTAAAATGTTTAAGTTTTCGGCAGTGGACCTTGACCAGTCATAACAGCAACCTTTTACATTTCTAATAGAAGATAGGACCTCACAATGATGATTCTATTGGGATTGTGGTAATACCATTAAGGGAACAAGCATGAGCCATCTCTCCAGCCAATGGGTTCAGTCTCATAGGATACTTTAGGCAGGATTTCAGATAAGCTCTGCACTGTTCCATTACACAGAGACTGAACAATGAATGTTGCAGCTGGTTTTCTCAGGACTTGGCTGATATTTCAGTTTTTTCAGACTGTCATCACCCCCAGACAACAGGAAGTAATCTTGGGGACATAACACCCACATTCCTAAGAGGTAGGGAAAATGATATTTGGTCATTTGGTGGGTTATGGATGATTGTAGCACAAATCTTAAAAGGTCTTATTAATAACAAAAAAAAAAAAAAACAGGAGCCAGGTGTTGGGGTGAATTCTGAAAGATCAGAGAAGCAAAACAAGCCACAGCCAACCTCACCTGGGCAATTCCTCATTGGATCCTGTTTCCACAAATCTTCAGACTGAAAGTCCTCACCTGAATGGATCTGAGTTGAGCTGCTGCTAAAAACCTCAAAGCTTAAAAGCCTCTAGCTCCCGGTCTTCATGCCTTATATACTTTTCTACTTCCTGCCATCACTTCCTGGGATTAAAGGCATGTGTCTTTCCCAAGCAAGACATGAAATCTCAAGTGCTGAGATTAAAGGTGTATGTCACAATGCCTGCCTGTTTCCAGTGTGGCCTTGAACTCACAGAGATTCAGATGGATCTCGGCCTCCAGAATGCTAGGATTGAAGGTGTGTGCTACCACTGCCTAACCTTTATGTTTAATATAGTGGCTATTCTGTTCTCTGACCCCCAAATAAGTTTATTGGGGTGCACAATATATCAACCTTAAATGATTGTCATCATTTATGAGATTTGTTTATTAATTGTTACTGTTATTGGCAAGGGAAGACATTATATGAATGATATTACATTCAGGGATATCTTTGATAAAAAAGAGAGGGGGATATCGGAATGATAAGATAGAACGGTAGATTATTGAACCTACTCTAAATAATATGGTAGACTATTGAATCTACTATAAATTATGGGACAACTATTGATCTGAAATACTTTGTATTTGTAAGGACTTTTGTATATTGAGACAAATTCATGGTAATTTTTGTTGCAACACACTGTATGTATGTTTCCTTTCTTGTTTGGGGGATTTTTGTATAGTGATAAAAATTTAAGGTTATTTTTGTCACAACATATTGTATGCATGTTTCTATTTTGTTTGAGGTATTGTGTCTATGCAGTTCATTTGGAAATGTAGGGTGAATGAAGTTCTTGTTTTTGAAAGCTGTTATTATAAATTATTTAGGATAACCAGAAACATAGATTAGTGACTAGTCATTTATAACAATCAAATTTGTAGATATGTTAGATATGCTTTCCAGATCATATTGAGATATATTTTACATAGATAGATGGTTTGCAAACTTTTCAAAGACCTACAGAATATGACATTTAAAATGTTTTGTTAACTTAGGGCTTTTCATGACAATGAGATACATCTGTTCTGGGCAGCACCAATTTACTTCAGAGATAAGGGGCATTGAAGAAACTCTTTATGGAGCCTGCTTTCAATGTGACAAGGCTAGCCATTGGGGCAAGAAGCTGCTTTTGCCTGAATGGCTTGATGATATGTTGTATAAATTGTACATGCAGGACCCACAGTAAAGTGATTGTTGAACTTTGTCAAAACAAAGCAGGATGGTCCTTCAGGGTTCCTACTTCACAGAAGAAACTGCCAGACATTCTGCAAGACACAGAAGAAAGTGATTGATAAACTTTACCAATATACATAGGACAATCTTTCAAATTTCCTGCTTTATTGAAATGTCTGCCAGATACTATGAGGCCTATAGGCTGAAGATGGATGCTCCAATGTTGCAGAGGAACTTTGGATGACTGTCCAAGCAGTCAGATGTCTCTGACATTTTTAGAGTTTTGGAAGTTGTTTGCAATGTACTTTGTGTTTACTTAAATAGTATTATATCCTTTGGGGTTTTTAAATGGATTTGAAGACTAGAGAGTTATAGTTGAAGTTTTCTTTAGATATGATAAGAAGTGAATTAGATATAAAATTCTGGATTCATTAAGATAGGGTAGATTATGGAGTAATTTTCTTTAAATTTATCAGACACAAATGAATTGGAATTCAGTACATTGTGAATGAAATCCTTACTTTATAATTGTTCTTATTGTATACAGTCTTACTACATTAAAGTTAAAACCTTTCATTTTTGTTTGGAAAAAAGGGGGGATGTTGAGGAATGTTATTTTAAAGTGTGTTGCATTTTTCCTTATTGATCTTATTAACAACAAAGATGTGTTTGATTAAATGAAATTAACCTGTGAGTAGGTGGCTGAGTCTGCAATTAGCTGACAGGAAATGGTAAGGAGAAATCATGTGTAACAAGGGTTTTTTTTTTAAAGTGGGGAATGAGAGAAGGATTAGGGTTTTTTGGAAGATGCCAGCAAGGTTAGCTACTTTGTATTCAGCCTCTCTGAGTGAGCAGAATTCTACTTAACCTTTGAATGTGAGTTCTTTAGAGGAATAGAGATCTAGATAAAGTTTCCCTTAGTAGCTTTGAAAGAGTTGGTGCCTGGGGAAACAGAACCCCTCAAGCTGAGGCCCTTGCAGCCAAATCACTGCTGGTTGCAGTAGAGTTGCAGTCTCTGATTAGGACAGCCATTGCTTAAGGGGCAGCCACTATAACTAGTAGAAATCAGTTGACAACAACTTCTAAGAGCCTTTCAGAATTCTATATCATTTTATGAAATAAAAGAAACACACACACACACACACACACACACACACACACACACACACACACACATACACCATACCACTCTGAAAAGCTATTGAATGGTCAAGAATATATCTCTGAGTTAGAACATTTGCTTAACACATACAAATTCCTGCATTCAATCACTAACATCACAGATATACACAGAAAATAACTGTTTAAAATGCAGTGTAGAAACATGAACAGATCACCATGTTCAATGTATTTCATCCTCTGCTGGGGATGCAGCTGTTTAATCTTTTAAAGCTGTCAGTTTTTACTCTGTTGTTCACTGTAATCAACCATGAGGATGTTTTACTTCTGTGATACTGGCATCTTGCCTGAGAATTTTGAAATTATCACACTTACATTGACATGTTGTCATGTAAATATTTACTCCCAATTGAAACATTGGCTCCAGTATGGAAGAGGAATGCCCATAGACACAATATGCTTATGAATGTCTATATAATATACATATGTATATGTGGTCTTAAATTGCTTATACAATTTGTTTTTTTATTGAGAAAATATTTTTTCATACAATATGTTGATTATATTTTTCCCTCCCCCAACTCCTCCTAGTTTCTCCCCATTTCCTTCCCTTCTGGATCAACACCTTCTCTGTCTCTCTTTGGAAAACAAACCAGAATCTAAGGAAAAATAATAAAATATAGTAAGATAAAAATCAAAACAAACAAATCAAAATACGTATAAACAAAAAACTGCTGCAAGCTGCAAGAAAACCTAATGAAATTCAGCTACTATCACAAAAGTCAAGGACTTCTCCAAAGGTCAAGCCATGGCTTAAGAAGTCTTAGTGATATATTAGCTTTTGTATACATATTAGCTGGTTCCTACAGTGATTTTTCTTGTAATGCTATGCATGCTTCCAAGAAGTCCTAACAGTGTATTTATCTAAAATACCTATCAAGCATCCAAGACCAAACAAAACAACACCTGTCTCCTAGGTCAAGAGGATAGCTTTTTCTTGTACAATTTAGGGTGAGACCCTCCTTCTTTAGTGAGGTCTCACTAAAGGTGAGACAGCATTACTAATAGACTCCTAATCTCTTACCTAACTACTTCGAAGAATGTAGATTGAGCCCATAAATTCCCTTCTTGACTAACTGATCATTAGCACTCATTTGAGTTATAAAAGAAAGCCCAACAGCCACTGCCTGAGGAAAATTCTTACCTGCCTTTATGACCCCATAAAAGCCTAGTGATCTTGCTCTGCCAGAGGATACTATGGCTTGGGTTTATAACTGAACACTTCAGATAATGTACAAGAAAAAACAGAGGAAAAAGAGCCAAAAGATAAATAAGAAACACATATTGACATAAAAACATATACTTTCAGATACACAGGAATTCCGTAAGACAAAAAAAAAAAAAAAAAAAAACAAAAGCAATAACACATATGCAAAGAACCTGTAAGGTTTATAAAAACAAAACAAAACAAAATGCCCTGACACCTGACATGGCATTATGAGACAACTTTCAAGGATGCCTGAGTTTGTTTTGTGGTGGCCATCTACTGCTGTTAATGGGACCTATACTTAAAAGTAGTTTATTTCTTCAGTGAGACTCCCTTGGAGAAAACTAACCTTCTTTTGAAAGTGGTATCAATTGGAGATAACTTCTGCAATGGGATAGGAGATGTGTGTCCCTTTCTATCACCAGTATCATCCCATCTTGTAAAGACCCATTCAGGCCCTGTGCATGATGCCACAGTCTCTGTGAGTTCATGCATGTAGGAGCCAGAGGTGGTATAAATCCTTGTTTCCTTGTAGCTCTCCATCCTCCCTGGCTCTTATTCTTACTCCCTCTCTTCCACAGAGCTCTCTGAACCCTGAGGGGAGGTATTTCATGGAGACATCCCATTTACAGATGAGTGTTCCAAGGTCTCTCACTCTCTACAAACTGTCTGGCTGTGGGTCTTTGTATTTGTTCCCATCTGCTGCAGGAGAAAAATTCTCTGATGATGATTGAGCAAAGAACTGGTTTATGAGTAGAGTCATTGTATTGCTGTGTTCATTTAGCACAACCATAGCATTTGGTTTTCCAATACATCCCCAGCCCATCTACTCTCAGGTCCATGGCCACCAAAGAAGTATCAGAGATAGGTTCTAACTCATGGAGAAGTCATTAAATCAAATCAGATTATTGTTGGTTACTCCCACAAGCTTTGTTCCACTACTGTACCAGTGCACTTTGCAGGAAGCTCACTGTTGTAGATCAAGTGGTTTGTTGCTGGGTTTGTGTTTACCTTCCTCTTTTAACAGCATGCACAATACCTTCCACAGCCATGGGGATGAGGTTCTAGGTAGGCACCAACTTTACTCCTCCATGTTTAATGAGTTATGTAAATGGACCTTGCAGTCAGTTTTTAGAGAGCAACCAGGAACCTTGGCAATAGCCTTAATCATTTGGGGATTCCCATGGGGCCCCTTTGACCAACAAATTGAATAGATATAAAACATTCATAGTACTGGAGACATTTTTTTCATTCATTATTGAGTTTTTCAGTTGCTATGAGTTTATAAGCTTTCTGTTTCTGTTGTTATTGATATCCAGCTTTAATCAATGAATAGCAGATAGGATGCAGGGTGCTATTGTGTCTGAATATGTGGTCAGTTTTGAAGAAAGTTCCACGAGTTACTGAGAAGAAGGTATATACTTTTGTGTTTGGATGAAATGTCTGTGCACATCTATCAGGTCCATCTGGTTTATGTTGTCAATTAGCTCCTGCCTTTCTCTGTTTAGTTTTTCTTTGAATTACCTGTCCATTGGCAAGAGTAGGTTATTATAGTCATCCTCTATCACTCTGTGAGAGTCAATATGTTATTAAAACTGTAGCAGTAGCTGTATTAGTATTTCTTTTACAAACTTGTGTGTCCTTGGTTTGATGTATAGATGTAAATAATTGAAATGCCCTCTTAGTGTATTTTTTATTTGGTGAGTAAGTAGTGTACTTTCCTATATCTTCTTATTAATTTCGGTTTGAAATCTATTTTGTCAGATATAAAATGGTTAAGCAAGCTTTTTTCTTACATGTGTTTGTTTGGAATACCTTGTTCCAACCCTTTATCCTTGATGTTAAGGTGTGTTATTTTGGGTATAGAAGAAGGATACATCCTGTTTTCAAACCCATTTTTTTAATTTGTTGTCCTTTGGGGAATTAAGACTATTGATTTTGAGAGATATCAAAGAGTAGTGGTTTTGGTTTTTTTTTTTTTTTGTTTTTTGTTTTTTTGTTCTTTTCGAGACAGAGTTTCTCTGTGTAGCTTTGGTGCCTATCCTGGATCTCGCTCTGTAGACCAGGCTGGCCTCGAACTCACAGAGATCCACCTGGCTCTGCCTCCTGAGTGCTGGGACTAAAGGTGTTAGCCATCACCGCCTAGTGAGTATTTTTTTATTATTATTCCTGTTTTTTTGTTGTGATGATGTGTGCTTTCTTGTTTCTTCTTCTTTTGATTTGCTGTTCAGATATTATTTATTCCATATATCTTCTGGGCTGTGGTTAATCTCTACAGGGTGGGCTTGCCCTGTAGTGAAGGCTTCTGAGATACTGTCAGTTATGGCACTGGGAATCCTTGTTAAAATGTGTTTCTAAGTATTTGGAGCTGACACTCAGCTATGGGGATGAAGTAGGGCACTGAGGGGGTCCACAAGAGAGATGAAAGCAGGTTGTACCATCAGGATCCATGTTGTCTTCTGACAGGAATGAGGGCAGAGAGAGACTAGAGCCCACAGAAGGTGGTCTGCCACATTTCTGGGGAGGCAGCTGGGAGATAGGGTTTAGAAGAAAAGAGGAGAGGTAAAGATAACCTACCTGCTTTCCCAGCCAGCAAGCCTGTGTCTTTTTCCCAGTGGATGCAATACTTAGGAATCGCATTAGGTTCAAGATTGTAAGAAAGTTGCAAGAATTCACAGGCATGCTGAGGTTATACAAGTGTTAGTGGTAAAGAATTGTTGGGTTGGGTAGGCCCTTTCTAGGAGCTTCCTAAAAGTTTCACTTTTCCTTGGAGCACCCCCGCAAAAAAAAAAAAACATTCTTGATTCCTTGCTCATGCTGTGATGGGGTTTTGGGTGACATAGCAGCCTATGAGTAACCCATTCTCTACTCCTGTGAAAACTGCTAATTTTTATTTACCAAGCTGAACTTAGGGAGAATGTATTTAGCTTGTTTTCAGTGCCCTAATGTAAATAAAAGATATTTATTCATATCTCCCAATAAAAAGCAATATATCTTACACAGAGGAAGCTATTTAAAGACACTTGTATATATTTTAGCTTTCCTGAGAGTGTCCACATACATTTGGGCTAAAGAGACAATGAAAATATGTGTCTCCACAGGAGCATTTATTGGAGGCGAGCTCTTATCTCCAGTATGATTCTTGTTGACCTTCCCTTCATGAGTGTAGTGGAAAAAGAGAGAGGATTGTTCAAATGAGTGGTGCTCTATTAATAAAGCTGGATTTTCATATTAAAAACTTATTTTATTGGAAATTAAGCATTGTTGGCTTTGTGTTCCAAAAATAACCAACACAGCAATAATTACTCTATGTTTTATCTACTGATATTCCTCAATGTACACGTTTAAAAAATGAAAAAGATCAAAAAAACTAAGCAATTTAGTCAGTAAATATAATATTTTCTAATGTATTAAGATATTCTCAATTTAAATTGTATAATTTTTATAAAAAATCAACAACTAAGTATTTTGCCAGGACCCTTCAAGTGTTTTCCTATACTTTAATGTATGTAAGAGCTGAAGAGAAGAAAAAAAATGAGAGAATTGAAACATGATTCATTCTATTTTCATTAATTATTGGTACTATCTGAGGTAAAAAATAAGAATATGATCTTATTTAATTGTCTTGTAAATTTATGTAAAATTTATGTCTTACTAAGTAGATTTCACAACATATTTTAGGAACGGATTCATTTTTCCTGAAATAATGCCATCAGAAAATCCTTGCTTTAGGATTGTTAATTACAAAAAAACATATAACCCAGATTTATGAGGTATGAATATGTACAGAGTTCTAATTATTTATATAATATCACAGGGAGCAAGATTAAAAAAAATTGCTAACAGAATGTTTCCTATATATTAAACAGACCCACAAGTCTCAGCATAAAGATTTTGTATATTATCTGGCCTATAAAGTACCACCCAGTGTGGGAAGGGATCACTACAGGTTCCAAACATTGTCCTGTTCTTCCCCTGACCTAGTATCATTTACATACTTATACTTATCAAGCCCTCTGAAACTGTGAATCTTACTTTAGAGGATAACCATTTGTGCTGTCTCACAGGTCAGTCTCTATCAATTACTTAAGAAAGCTTAGCCCAAGATCAAAAACACAAATGACAGCTCATGCTGGGGGAGATGTGGAGCAAGGGGAACACTCCTCCACTGCTGGTGGGAGTGCAAACTTGTATGACCACTTTGGAAATCAATATGGTGGTTTCTCAGAAAATTGGGAATAAGTCTTCCTCAAGACCCAGAAATACCACTATTTGGCATATACCCAAAGGATGCTCAAGTATACCACAAGGACACATGCTCAACTATGTTCATAGCAGCATTATTCATAATAACAAGAACTTGGAAACAACCTAGATGCCCCTCAACTGAAGAATGGATAAAGAACATGTGGTACATTTATACAATGGAGTATTACTCAGCTGTTTAAAACAATGACACCAGGAAATTGAAGGCAAATGGATTGAATTAGAAAAAAAAAAATAATAGGGTGTAAGGTAATCCAGACCCAGAAAGACAAGCATGGTATGTACTCACTCATAAGTGGATATTGGCTATAAAGATGCTACAATCTACAGACCCAGAGAGGCTAGGTAACAGGCAAAGTCCAAGGGGATGCATAAATCTCCCTGGGAAGGGGAAATAGAGGAGATCTCCGGGGTAAGCTAGGGGCAGGTGGGCATGGAAACTTGAGGGATCGGTTTGCAGGGCAGGCAGAGGGGAAGAGTATTGACAAAGATGACTAGAAAGGGGAGTTTTATGTGTCTGGTAGAAGCCTGATACAAGAGAAATTCCTAGGAGCCTAAAAGGATGGGCCCAGCTAAGACTCCTGGCAGCAGCGGATGCATAGCCTGAATGGACCATCCCCTGTGATCAAATTGGTGACTTCCCAGGTTGTCACTGGAGAGCCTTCATCCAGATGGAGGCGACTGATGGAGGCAGATTCAGAGACCCACAGCCAAATATTGGGCCAAGCTCAGGGAGTCCTGCTAAGGAGAGAGAGGAAGGATTATAGGAGCCAGAGGGGTCAGGAACATCCCAGGAAAACCCACAGAAACAGCTAGCCTGGCACATGAGAACTCACAGAGTCTGAACCAACAACCAGGGACCCTACATGGGACTGATCTAACCCCTCTGCATATATGTGACATTTGTGTAGCTTGGTCTATTTGTGAAATTCCTGGCAAAGGGAGCAGAGCTGTCCATGGTATATTGGATGGCTCTTGGGAACCTATTTCTCATGCTGGATTGTCTTGCCCAGCCTGAATAGAGGGGTAGGCACTTGGTCTTATGGCAGTTTGATATGCCATGCTTTGCTGATGCCCATGGGAGGCCTAACCTTTCTGAAGGAATATGGAGGAGGGGTGAATTTGGGGGTCAAAGGGGAGGTGTGGAGAGAGAGTGGGAGGAGAGGAGGGAGGGGAGGCAGTGATCAGGATACAAAATAAGTTAATTAAATTAAAATAAAAAATTATTTGTGTAAAAAAAGAAAGAAAACTTAGCCCACAGGACATTACTGTTGCCAAAAATATCAGAATTAGTTAATTTCATAAATAACTAAATTGGTTAGCAGTGATATACCATAAACCATATTGATTCTATGTAGAATAGTCTATATAAACCATGCAGTTTTCTACAAATCAAAGCAATGACAGAAATGATAATTGGGAAGTCATTTAGGACCAACCAAACAAGAATAAGTTGACTTACAAAGGGAACCCACCACAATTGCTTGATATTAGCAGTGGCAAAGAGGCAGAGTGAGAGCTTCTTATACACAAACGTAGGGAAGTGTTCAGATAACTGCTAACCAGAGGATGTTGTTTTAGGAAAGGTGGACAGATTAGCAGAAGCATTCTGTGTGAGGTGATGGCAGTGCAGAATTAGCATTTGTGTCTCACACAGATACCAGGAACAAAAATAGGAATGTTTAACCATCAGGTCCTGGCCTTGTGTGGTGATTATTGAAGAGGTTGTTTTTCTGCTAGCATTGATCATTGCTAAAGATACTGGTCTGATGTTCTACAAGTGTGAATGAAGGGATGTTCCCGGAACTGGAGCACTTAATGGATTGCATTTCTGGGCTGCTTGCTTCAGATTATGGAATAGCATTCTATTTTAATATGTGTTTTTACTATTGCCTATTTGAAAATCCATTATTTCAACATTTTCATGAAAGTTCCCCTTTTCTTAGTCTTGGACCATAAAGTCAAAATTACTTTATAACTCAATTATTTACTGACTAATTGGAAATGAAACTTTCAAAACTCAAAATATAAAAATAAAAGTTTCCCATATTTGTTCACTGAAAAATTTAATAACAATATTTTGTTAAATTCAGTCATTAAAAATACCTTATTAGATATTTTTCATTGGCATAAAATTTATCTATACCTTCTTCTAAGTTAAGTAGTTATTACTATTCTCCTGTTGACAGTAAAATATTCTGGGTGCAAAGTTATTTGCCGAAGAGTAGAAAAATGTAAACTTGCCTGAGTTACACAACAACATTAATGCCTTTTATGATTATTGTCCAGGCTGGTATAAGAGATGTCAAATGCAGCATAACATTATGGGGTAATTATATTTGGGTGTTTTTAATTGCATTTAATATTTCTCCACCAATCACAAGACTCATACTTCAGCAATATTTCTTTGCAGATAACACATCACATATATTTAATTAAACGATCTTGCTAATGGGAATATAGGGTACTGCATAGAGGAAGTTATGAATGTTTCAATAAATTTTATATATCTGGAGATTAAAATAATATTTTGCTTTAAAATAACCAATCTGATTTCATATATTTGTAAGATTATATTATGTATAATTCTACAATAATGTGTATTTGAAAAATTGATGAAAGTCATGTTTTGTGATGTTCACTAGTGATTTCAAAGGTGGCTATAATTTCTTAAAAATTTAACTTAAACTTAAAAATAATTAGTGGTGTGCATTCATAAAGAAGGACAGTGGCAATTTGCCTAACAAATTTTTAATTAATTTCTCTGGAGGATTTTAAGATGTTCTGATATGAAGGGCTTTTTTGACTTTGTTTTTTCTTTGTTTCTTCAGTCAGACTTTATGTGCATCTATTCACTGAAGAATATCAGCATTGTGCTGCAAAATGAGGTCACAGTTTACTGCAAAGAATCTGGACCTTTCAATTATCTGACATCTAAAAGAAGGTCACAGAGATACATTTCAAACAGCTTGCTTTATTTTGTAAATACGTTTCTAATTAGATCTAAATGTGTCTTTGTAGATTACCTTCTTTTGTAATATCTATATTTGATCTAAATTAATTTGGATGGTAAATGTGGTCAACATCTACATTTTTCCCCTATGATTTTTTATACTATTTTTATTTTTTATGGCTATCAAAGCCAAAAGAATTCATGCTTTTTCTCTGACATGTTTCCAAATTTGATATTTCCCAGTTTCAGTTTATATGATCACATTGTGATATAATTTTCCTATTTGTTCCATGACAGATTCATGAACCATTGTCACACTTTTTATGCAAATTGGAGTCAGATTAAAAAAGGTTCACTTGTTAATTTGAATGTTCTTAAAGCCAGAAGATATGCAGGGTTAATGCTCTGATTTGTTCATAGGAAAAGGGGCCTCATTGTTTTAAAGATCAATGTTTACATACTTAATATAGGAGAATATATTTGAGCATTAAGGTTAAGGTGGTACTCAAACATATCTCATTATTGTGTCAAACATATATGATATCTGATTTGTTTATGTGAAATGTCAATAGATTTTATTAATTGACAGGGGTTTAATAAGTTAGTATGATAACATTTTCTTCCATATCAGTGTTTCTGTAACACCACCATCAAAGAATTCTGAAATTATAGTGGATTTGAAATACAAAGACAGAGGAAGAAATTAAGAATCTATGCAAATGAATAGTTACATGAGTTCACACTCTGGGAATAATAAAATATCACTATGTTATTGAAATATTGTCAAAATGTGAGTATTTGCTGTTAAATTTTGAGAAATCACAGTCGCTGGTCATGGTGTTTCACAAATGTGCTCCCAGAGCTTGAGAGACTCGACAGGATAACTATCCTCAGCTGGACACGAGCCCAGGAAACAGTGACTTTTGGTCTAGCCTGTGCTACAGGAAGAAATCCTATCTCCAAAAGCAAAAACAAGAACCAAAAAATATGAATCAGAGCCAGGCTTGTTAGTACAAGTCTGTGATCCAACTCCTTGGCTGAGACAGGAGGGCCACATGCTTTAAAGCCTTCCCGGGTTATAGAGTGAACCTAAGGGAAGCCTGGACAATGGAGAGCCTATCTCTGGAAACAGCCTGATGTCCATGAGCTTGTCCGAGGAGATAATGAAAATGTCCAACATTTACACAATGGAACACTATTCAGCTGTTAAGATAAATTAAATTTGCAGGAAAATAGATGCTACTGGAAAACAAAAATAAAAACATTCTGAGTGAGGTAATCTAGACTCAAGGAGACAAATACTGAATTCTTTCTCTATATTAGCTATTTACATTTCAAGACAGGTGGGCAACTATCTAAATAACCGTAGTAAGGGACCAGGGGGAGTAGAGGCTTGCCCAGGGAAGGGGAAATAGAATATAGTGTTATGGGGCAACAAAGGGGAAGATAGAATAGAAGGGTTAAATGGGGGAGAAGATAGGAGATGAAGGCAAAGAAGATAATATGGGGAGGGGCATCTAACACTAAAGGCCTTTGAAAAAAGTTATGAAAACCTACTACTGTAGAAGCTTCCATATATATATGTATATATGTATGTATATATATATATATATGTGTGTGTATGTATATATGGAATTTAAATGGAGTCGCCATATAACAGGAGAGACGGTGCCCCTACTAGATCTGGAGTATGGTTGACATACCCATTGTAACACCATTGGAAAAAAAAACAAAACAAGTTTTCCTCTACCACAAGCTATCAATTACAGATAGTTTCCTGGTTAGAGGTGGGATTTCATGCCCACTTCACTTTTTGAAGGTTGGGATTTTGTCTGGCTTGATGGTGTGCAGGTCTTGTGTATGATGAATAGTATTTGTGAGTTCATATGCTCTACAGCCATGTTATTTCTGGAAAATGCTGTTTCCTTGGTGTTGCCCATCAACTCTGGCTCTTCAAGTTTTTCAGCCTCCTCTTCATTATAGATCCCTGAGTCTTGGACAGAGCTCTGATAAAGGCATCCCCTTTAGGGCTGACTTCTCCAATCTCTCCCACTTTCCACACATTGTCCAGTTTAGGGTCTCTGCATTAATTACCATCTACAGGAAGCTACTCTGATGATGGCTGAGTGATATACTGATATTTGGGTATAGCTATATAACTATAGGAGTCATTTTGTTGTTATGTTACTTTAGCAGAATAATATTAAGTTTTCACTTTGGGCCCATAGCCTATTTGGCCTCAAGTTCTTGGCTTCATTAGTAGTGTTAAGTATGGGTTTCACATCAAAGAGTGGGTCTTAAATAAAATATTTTAAAGTGACTGGTTACTCCCATAACATCTATGTACCTGTGAGTCTGTGTTACAGGCAGGTCATTTATGGTAACTCACAGGGTTCATAGCTCTGTAAGACTAATGACTGCTTTTCTCTTCTGGTAACAAGTATAGTAACTTCTAGTATGGGGAATGCTTGTTGGTAGAGATGAAGCTTCTAATTGAGCAAGAGCTCCATTTCTCTATGTTTGATGACATAAATATGTTGTCTTAAGTAAAGAGTCTTATGGTCAAGTTGTGGATGATAACCAGTGCCCTGTACTATTAGGGTAGAGTTATCTATGGGACATTTTTGACAAGTAATTAAAAAAAATGTAAACCATCCCTAGTACTTGGGTTTTATTTGTTAGCATATAATATCTAGGTGGGGTATTGTCTCCCCATTACATGATAGCTAGATATGAAGTCCCTTTCATATATAGATAATTATTTAGGAGCTTCTACAGTTGTTGGTTTTCATATGGATATTTAAAAAGCTGTTAGTTTTAGTTACCCCTTCCACACTTCCTCCTCGACCAAGCCTTCCCTTGCCCTCTCATTTGATATTTCCATCATGATTTTCCTTTTATCTCTTCATTATATTTATCCTTCTTTGAAAGTTCCTATTGTCAACTTTCAGCCCTTTACTGCCTAACATCAACATATACGAGTACACTCGTAATGTTTGTGTTTCTGGGTCTGAGTTAACTTACTGAGGACGATGTTTCTAGTGCCAACCACTTACCTGAAAATTTCATTTTTCTAATCAACTGAATAATATTCTATAGTATAAATGCACCCCGTTTTCACCATCCACGTATCAACTGATAGACACCTAGAATGTTTCTACTTTCTGGACATTATGAGCAGCAGTGAAATGGATGAACAGTATCTCTGTACTAACTTGTAGACTCCTTTAGATATCTGCCCAGGAGATGTAGATGTAATTTTCGGATTTTTGAGAAATCTCCACACTGATTTTCATAGCAGTTATTTCTGCTTGTACTCCCACCAGCAATAAATGTTTACACTTTCTCCACATCCTCCCCAGCATGTGCTGACATTTGTTTTATTGATCTTGGCCATTTTCTCTGTACTAAGATGAAATCTCAAGATAAGTTTGATTTGCACTTCCCTGATGACTGAAGATGTTGAGCATTTTTAAGTGTTTTTTAGCCATTTGTATTTTATCCTTTGAGAATTCTTTATTTAGTTCTTCACTCAAATTTTATGGGATTATTTGTTTTCTTGATGTTCATTTTTAAAGTTCTTTGTACATACTAGATGCTGATTTTTTTTCTTTTCTGTATTTTTGCCAAAATGATTTTTATCCTTTGCTATACTAAAGTTTTAGCTTTATGTGGCCTCATATATTAATTGTTGTCTTAGTGTCTGTATCTTATTGGTGACCTGTTCAGAAGACTTTTTCATGCACTAATGAGTTGCAGCCTGGCCCCTATTTTCTCTTCTATCACATACAGGGCATCTGGACCCATGTTGAGGTCCTCCATCCATTTGAATCTGCATTTTGTGCAGAGTGATAGGTATGGGTCTATTTACATTCTTCAGCGTGCAGCCATCCAGTTTGACCAGCACTCACTGAAGATGTTGCCTTTTCTCCCGTGTACATTTTTGGCTTCTAGTAAAGAACCAGGTATTTGTAGGTGTGTAGAATTATGTTCCTGTCTTCCACTCAAGTACATCCATCAACATGTCTGTTTTAAGTCAAACCATGCTGTTTTTAGTACTTTATGTCTGTAGTATAACTTAAAATCTGAATGGAGATAACTCCAGCAGTTATTTTACTATTAAGGAGTGTTTAACTATCCGTGTGTGTGTGTGTGTGTGTGTGTGTGTGTGTGTGTGTGTGTATGTGTGTGTGTGTGTGTGTGTTGATATGAGTTTTATCCATTAATTTCTTAATGTGTGATAATGCCACCATGATTATGCAAAATGCAATATGATAAACATAATGTAATCACATTTTATTCTTCCTAATTATACTTTTTGAAATCACATTTCTTGGCTCAAACCTTGTTTTGAAGCTGAGGAATAAGAGGTTCATTTTTAATACTGAACTTGGAAAAACCTGAATTATTTTGTAGTTAAATATGGAGATCCTTTTGGAAATCGGAGGATGATTATCCTTGGAAACGCAGCATTTATAATTATGTGATCACGATTAGCCTATGCCCCAGTATTGTTTTTATACCTTGGCCTCTCTTGAGTTGTGAATGCCTCTAAGCTTTAAGATAATTCATCACATGGATAGGTTAAAGGCTAATAAATGTACTCTATTCTTTAATATTGAAACACATTTTTGGATGATGCATTTATATCTTCTTTCCATGTAGTAACAAAGAGTTAAATTATTTAAATTGTTCCCTATGAGTTATATTACACTATCAAATTAAGACATAAAATCAAATTAAGCATTCAATAAATTAGTAACAATTCAACAAAATTCCTGTCACTCAAATTTATCTTATTATTTCTTGGAGAAAAAAATTACAGGATAAAATTAGAAAGTAAAGAAACAGTCAGTGCAACTCACTTTTACAATCCCTTTGACCACAAAGATCAGTTGAAAAGTCATTTTCTATCTTCTTACTCAGCTTCTTTACTCCTAGCTTTCATATCTGTCTGCACTCCTCTTATGAAATGAACTAAGTTCTTATTTGCTGACAAATACATAGGAGACTTTTTACACATAATTTTTAGTTTCATAAAATTGAATTGCTATTATTAAAAACTATATTATAAAATAGTTTATGTTTTTCTCTTAAGGCTTAACCCATTTTGAAGAATTTCCTTTTTAGAGTAAGAAAACAAATTATAGAGATAAAAGTGAAAAGAATGACTAATAAGGTTTTTCATAATTATTAAAATATTTAAATGAATGTGACACTACATAGTTAATTCTTCTATAGTCAAGCAAGCAGCTTTAACTTCTTTTAAAACTGTTGACAAACACTGTTTAAATTCTTAGCCAGTCCTGTGACACATCAGAAAAAGTATTTTGCTCAAATTTTTCTGATTGGAGATTTAGTCTTTTTAAAAATAATGCCTGAGTGTATTATGGAATAAGAAAAGGGCAAAACAAACAAACAAATAAACAAACAAGCCAGACAGGTAGCATTTTTTTCTCTGCAGCTCTTAGGAAGGAACAAATGTCTGTCTCTCCAGGTGACAGCTTTGCAAACACCTAAGCCTGCAAGCTCCCCTCCCCCAGACTCCTGGATTAGTAGGCACTGCACTAATTCTGTCTCTGTTTACAAACTGACTCCAAGACCGAATGGAGCAAAGCTGCTTTTGGATAATCCCTGTTTCACACTCACACATACAAATATTTAATACTTTTCTGCTATTTCTGGAAGTTGGATCAAGTTATTGCAAACTACTGTATCCAGAAGTCCACATTTTCCACATTCAGGAACATATTATTAAAGTCCTAGTTTGAACTGAATACAGAATTGAATTTTTCTTATTCGTGTGATTCTTTTGCTTTTAAATTATGTTTTTTCAAACAAAATTTATAATTACTCTAGACAGTTTGAAATTGGGGAAAAAAATGTTTTTCCTTCTTCCTTAAACTTCCTCAAAATTCTACTGCGTGAGCATGTTTTATTTAAACCTAAGCTTCTGGGACAATTTATGTGAGGTCATAAAAAGTGATCAAAGTACTGCTTGAAACATAGTAATCCATCATTGAAAAATAATTTTAACAACCTAATATTCTTTTAAAAGTGTATTCCAAGTTTAAGGCTGGAAAGATGACTCAGCAGTTAAGAGCATGTACTGCTCTTGCAGAGGACCTGAGTTCCACTCTCAGGACCAACACTGAGCAAGCGCACAAATGCCAGGAACCTCAGCTTCAGAGGGATGTGATACCTCTGGCCTATATGTGTATCTGCACTAATGTGCACATACCAACACACACACACACACACACACACACACACACACACACACACACACACAATTTAAAAGTAATAAATCTTTAAAACTTGTTCCAATTTTTTAAATAAACTTTGAAATCTTTTAATAGGTTTTAAAATTCTAACTGATCATAGCTGATTGACAGAAAATATTATCATCCTCCTAAGTGAGGCTTTTGTTATAGTCTGGTTATGTAAACATAGCATTCATCTTGGGAGAATAGATTTCATGAAGCTTAAAGTATAAGCTAGGATTGTAAACCTTATGATTTAGGAAATTCGTGATATCACCAAGGAGACAAAGGTTACACAAATAGTATAAAATAGCATCCTTTCTTAGTTTGTAGACTTGATAGGAATATAACTATATTTCTCTAAAGTTCCCCTCTAATATTAAAAATGTATCTTCAGAGATTCATTAAGTTTTCTTCACTCAAGCTGTTCTCCAAATGTCATCCCTGATCCTTTTCATCTGATCTCAATTAAGTAATGCAACAGCTATCTCTGGAATGCAGTTCATGAGCATGTTGAATCATTCTTTGAAGTCTTACCTAGAAACAAGGTGCAAAGGGATCATAAACAGTAAGTGAAGACTAAAATCGTTTAACGGATCCCTAAGTATCCAACATTTTGTTGTTTCACATGGCATAGAAAATCCAGAAATTGTAAGAAGGAGGAGGAGGAAGGGGAAAGGGGGAGGAAGAAAAAACCAAAGAATTGGCAGCGTACACTTCTGGGTATTAGAGGGACCCGATTTATAAAGAAAAATAGATAAAATATATGATAAAATAATTTTTACAGCATTGGATTTCAGGCAAGAAAACTGTTTAATAGAGAGGCAAGCATCTCAGCAGGTGAGTTCTGCCATTACCCAAGTCTACTGTGTCAAAATGGATGTAGAATGGCTTAAAATAAGAAAATATTCTGATCTCTGGGGGAAAAATTACTTTTATATATAATTAAGATATATATCATACTGCATATTATAGATCACATATAAGTTAAATCAACACACATTATGTATAATGAATCAATGGATTCCCTGGTCAGCCATCCTAGCCTAATCTGTGAACTCCAGGTCCCACAGAGAGATCCCATCTCATGCAACAAAGTGGGCTGTTTTTGAGGAACAACACCTCTGACCTCCGCATTCACATATATGTACATGTGCACTGTACACACAGGCACACATTAAATTGATAGTCTTTTCAATTTCTTTTGTCTATAACTCACCCATGCTGGGTATCAAACCCAGGACCTCAGTCGTACTAAGGAGATAAGGACATACTCAGCTATGTCCCTATCTTGAAATAACAGGACATGTTGTGGGGAAATACCTTGGGAGTGAATATCCTCTCTCATTCTTGCTGGTAACTAAAAACAACACAAACAAGTGGGGAAAGGGTGGGTTTTAAGTTTGCTATGGTCCCCTCACCCCCGACATGCTGAGAAAGCAAACATTCTACTGCTGTTAAGGAAGATTTAGTGAAATGGGATATTGATGATACAGAAAGGAAGAAAATGTATAAATTATACTGAGAAAATTTTATGACCAGATGGAGGGTACAACAGTTTTATTTCCAGGTTGTTCCTAACCTGGATCCCATCATAGTTGATGCTGGCTGTTACTGTGAGTTTGTACTGTGGGTCTGGACACGGACATTCCAATGATGATAAACTAAGTACTTGTTTCAGAAGAAAGAACAGTGTTAGATTGAATGTTGTATTTTTAATTGGAGAATCTATAAGATAATTACATAAGCAAATATTTATTTAGAATATCTAAGATTACAGTTAAAGATCTTGTAAATACCATAAACATATATCACATCTCATTAATATGCTCTCACATGTTTTGAAACAGGATTTTATTTGAATAATCAAAGATATTAAAAGCAAAGAAAAAATGAACACAAAAATCATGGGGATAATCAAATTTTCAGTAAAAAGAAATCTAACTGATAATTTTCATGGCGATATTCTGTATAAATCATGTATATCAGTGAGTTCTCAACCACTTCCAGTGAGTCTTGTTCATAGTCAGGAAAATATGATTAAGTGTTCTGCTGATGTTCAGAAACTTCCAGATGCACAAGATCTGGACATAACTTGAAATGAATAATGAAGTTTGAGTAAATGTTATCCTATTTGCTGTGTGTTAGAGGATTAATTAATCTTTAAATGAAAATCTTAGTTTGTTTAAAATTGCTGTTTGAAGGATTGTAGCACTGAATGTTATTTAATAGAAAGTTTTTATTTGGGGGAATGTAACTTGATGACAGAAGAGCATTTTTTTTAAATAAAGACTCACTCTATATACCCTTGTATTTATGTTTACTTTGGATCTCCCTATATTTTTTCCAGACCTGAGACAGAAAAAATAGTTCTATCTATGAAAACCATTTCCAGGGCACAGTGTTCTACTATATATAGAGATACACACTTACTTTACCTATTGTACTATAAGAAGCCTTTAAGTAAAATGCCACAGAGTTTTCTAAAGAAATAAAAGGAAGAAAATATTGTTTCTCCTTCAAAGAAAATAAATGAAGAATTGAAAATAATTAGGAGAAGTAGCTACATCTTTCCCAAGTTTCATCAGCCCTCCTTTTTAATATGAGACATGTCATCATCTCTGATCTTCTGTTAAGAGTCCTTGTAACATTAAGGATACCAACACAGAACATGAGTCAGAGCAAAGCAATTTCACTTTTCTCTTAACTGGGTTAGAGATTCAATAAAGAAGTTTACCATGCATTTGATGAATGCTGTCATAAATGTTGGCCAAACCTAAAAATAAAGATGGGAGTACAAACCCGAAAAGGAACTAAAACTCCAGTTTCTCATTCATATGTGGATCAGGGCTTACTTAAGCCAAAAAGTGGGGAGATCATTTCACAATGACAGTAGTAATTAATGATATTTTACTTCATGATTCCCCTCGGTTACAGAACAAATATCACAATTCCCTAACATTTTGTTCTGCTGCATCTTGAATTAATTTGGAAAATGTGAAATCAGTTAGTCTTAGACTTAGTTGTCAATAAACTATATCATGCTGAAAAACAAATTAACTGTCTCTTTTCTCAATAAAAAGTCTTATGTAGCTAAAGTCAATATTAAGGTTCATGAAAATAACTTTATGACTACTACTAGTACAAGCTAAGTAGGAAACAACGACCATAAGAGCAAGCAAAGTAAGCTGATTTATTTTTAGAAAGAGTGGACTGATATTTTATTTTTTGGTTAGGCTTTGAAAGTATTTTTTCCTTCAATAAATGCATTTACAATAAGACTAATGAATTATGTACATTACTCAACTTATTTCAGCAAAGTATATTTTAATATCAAGAAGTATTAATTTCCCCAAGCTCTCTCTCTAGCACCTAGAAAATTAACAGAGCATGATCACCTGGAGAACAGTTTCTCTTCTAGTCTTCCATTTTGCTATCTCTATGAATTTCTAAAAGGCTTTCCTCCTCACAGTTCATGCTTAAGGCCTCCTCACATTGCCTCAGCTCCTATCACCTATGCTATCAATTGAATGCTCATTGGTTCTTCCCAGAGGACTCATCCTCTGTTGCTCATTATGGCATATCCTGCAGTTGTATTCATCTTAATTCTCCTGCATAATCAAACTTCTATGTACATACTTCCTGTTTCCTTATGTGTCCACATAACCTTCACGGGAACAATCTTCCTTAGTGTGTCTTTTTTTGTGTCAAAGTTGATAAAACAGATACAGATCTGCATCTGCTCTTTCTCCCTGCTCCAGACAATCTCCTTCCTTATGAAACAATGCTCTCTGTGGCACACAGTATAGTCTTATCTATAAGTCTTCTTGCCAGTGTTGTATGTAGACACCTAGGTGCTTACACAAGGAGTCAATGGCTCCCTACCAAGAAGATGTCATTGTCACTTTTTCACACCTGATGCTACAAGCAATAACCAGTTACAACTACCCCACTGCATATTTTCATGGATGTGATCACTATGAAGTTGTCGTCATCTGAAATTCTTTCACATCTCTCATTCCAGGTCACAGTGTTGTGTTTTCTTCTTTTACCCACCATCCCTTCATTTATTTCTTATTCTTCTCTCCCCTTTCCATTCTCTTCATTCTTTGATGCAGTGCTTGATTTTCTCCTCTCCTCTAGTTCTGTCATTCTCCTTATGGGTTTAGTCCTCTGTACCCAGACTCCTGTGACCCTCTCAGAAGCAGTGCCAAGTGTTACAAAATCTTTACCAAATTTTACCTTCTTGCTATCTAATTTACATTTAGAGAAAATTATTTAGCAGTAGAAGATGTAAGGGAAACATTTGATTTTGTTCTTAACCTTCTGAAACAGCTGAGGGTCAGTCAGCTCCATTCCATATCACACCAGATGGATAAGTTCCTCTGCCGCCTCAACTACTACACTGGCCTCCATATCACAGATAATGCTTGCATTTCTTAAATCGGAGTTTATCAAATATCTCTTGTTTTTCCAGAGTTATAGAATGCTTTTCACACTTATTCTTCCACCAAAAAAAAAAAAAAAACTATGGTCAAGAAATCCACAGTTTATAGATACTGGCTATCACTTTTTCTTTCTCTATTCAGAACTGAGAATTTGATTCAGCTAATGTTCTTGGTAACCAAATCTTAAATTCATTACTCAAATCATTGTTTTTAATTAGTTGTCACCATCCATGAAGTTTGCATGTCAAATAATTACTTTTTATAGTTAAACTTACTAAGTCTTGGCTTCCTTTGGCTACGGTGGCAGTCCAAAATTCATGGGACAGACTGAAACCAGAAACTAGTGTAAGATTCGGAGCAGGAGGTAATCTGGACAGGTGAAATCAACTAGAGGTTGCATGGCCCATACCTTGGGACCACATTTTCAAATACCAGGTTGGAGAGCTGAGCAGGGAATTCTTCAGCAATGTACTCTCTGGTACTCTCTTGCTTGGATTTCTCTTTCACATCCTTCTTTTCTGGTCCACTTTCATCATAAGAAAAGATGGGGCCGGGCGGTGGTGGCGCACGCCTTTAATCCCAGCACTCGGGAGGCAGAGCCAGACGGATCTCTGTGAGTTCGAGGCCAGCCTGGGCTACTAAGTGAGTTCCAGGAAAGGCGCAAAGCTACAGAGAAACCCTGTCTCGAAAAACCAAAAAAAAAAAAAAAAAAACAGAAGAGATGGGAGTTGATAGATCTCTCTCTCTCTCTCTCTCTCTCTCTCTCTCTCTCTCTCTCTCTCTCACACACACACACACACACACACACACACAAACACACACACTTTCCTTTCAGGGTTCTCCATAGAACAGAATCACTAGATGGAGAGAAGAGACGAGAATCTAAGCGTAAGGCTCGTATAATGGGACAGGCAAATCTAAATTCTTTAGGGAAGATGGATACTCCAAGCATGTTGTGGGAACTCATGAAGTCTTCCAGCCTCTCTGGAGTTTCAGAAAGATTTATGCATACTTTGTCCCAGTCACTTACTCATTTTATGCATTTCTTATTACTTTCTTAACTTCTTTTTTTCCTTACTCGCCAAATAAAAGGCAAGGTTAATCACAAGGTTTGGATGGGTCTAACACATGGGGTCAGAGTTTCAGTTCTGCCAACCAGTATAATGCCTACTGGGATGAACATTAAACATTTGTTAATTTAAGAACAAATAGAGGAAGATTAAAATAGTTTTAGTCTAGAATAAGCTTGATTAATAAACAGACAACATATTGTCAAATGTTTATTTGTAAAATTGTTCAGAACTCTGAACTCATGTGTGAAATTGAAATCTATATTACCTAAGGTTGTGACAGCAACTCATGGTCTAATAACATTTATATCTTGAACATATCAAAGCCACAGTACATAATTTAATGAATTATAAGGCATTTTAAACTTGTTACTTTTTTGGCTTTGCTTATTATGTGCATTAAAATGACCTCTGGTCATCATGAGCTTAATAAGCGTAAAAGTAACAACGATGCTTAAGCTGAATGACACTGCATCACTGACCATGAGTGTGAGCCACTACACTAAAACGTTAGGATTTACAGTATCTAAATTTCCATAATGGAACTAGAGTAAATAATATTTTACTAATCAATGATTTGAATGTATAATTAAACTAATCATAAATATAATTGTATTTATGTCTCCAATGCTCAAAATTGAGATGTTTGTATCTGGTGAGGGCATAGTCCATGGAATATGGGGCCATGTGTTTAATGCTTTATGAAATGTGTTAAACTTCATGGTCCCCCAGAATTGCTCATTTCCAAATATGCTTGAGGATTTGCTCCCATTTCCTTTCATCATACTAGCCAGATGATCACTTTTTTTTTTGTGGAAGAGTTTGAGCATGCTATCATTGATGCTGAAAATGATATCTTCATATCCTAAAATTATATCAAATAATTTTTGTCAATGATCTATACATTTGATATTTTTACTTATAAAAGACTGCTTTCTTTCCCACGTATTAAGGCTGGGCAAAGTGACCCAGTGTGAGAAGTAGGGTCCCAACAGCCAGTAAAATGGTCAAAGACAGCACCTGCTCCCACTATTAAAAGTCACACAAGAGGACCAGCTACACAACTGTAGCATATATGCAGAGTGCCTAGGTCAGTCCATGCAGGCTCCCTGGTTGTCAATTCTGTCTCTGTGAGTGTTTATGAGCCCAGGTTAGTTGATTTTGTGGGTTTTCCAGTGGTATCCTTGACCCATCTGCCTCCTACAATCCTTTCTCCCCCTCTTTTATAGGATTCCCCAAACTGTGAGTCTGCATCTGCTTCCTTCAGTTGCTAGATGAAGCCTTTCTGATAACAATTGGGCTAGGCACCAATCTATAGATTTAGCAGAATATTATTAGGCATCATTACAATGACACTTTTTCCCCTTCCAAATGTGTTTGGTTCTATCCTAGGTCTCTGGGCCATACAGTCTATGGGTCATGGTGCTTCAAATAGTGTCAGAGGTGGACTTACTCTCCTGGCATGGGTTTTAGGCTAGACCAGGCACTGGTTGGCAACTTACTCAATCTCTAGGCCAAGATTACCCCAGCACATCCCATAGGCAGGACATATTGTAGGTCAAAGGTCATTTGGCTGGGTTGGTGTCCCATTCCCTCTACTTGAAGTCTTGTCTGATCACAGGAGATGACCAGTTCAGATGACATACATATATGCTATTGCTCTGAGTCTTATCTGGGGTCATCATTATAGATTCCTGGGAGATTCCCTTGTGCCAGGTTTTTATGTGATCCCGAAATGCCCTCCATTTCCAGTAGTCTCTTTCAGTACTCTTCCACTCTATACCCACCCCAACCTGATTGTTCCTGTTCCCATCCCCACCTGCCCTTATTCCACTCACAGAATGTCTTCTATATCTCCTTCCCAGGGAGATCCAGGTATTCCCCCTTAAACCCTCCTTGTTACCTAGTCGTTCTGTGTTGCTGGAGAGCTTCTCTCCAGGTCCCACCAAGCCCCACAGTTCCACAATCCACGTATAAAATAATCACTCAGACACTTATATTGCTTATAAACTGTATGGCCGTCGGTAGAGCATGAGACTCTTAATCTCAGGGTCGTGGGTTCGAGCCCCATGTTGGGTGCCATTCGTTGCTAGAGTTTTCCTGCCTGGCCCACAGTCAGGCCAAATCTCTGTCACCCGCCAGTCCCACAGCCGCTCAGACCCAACCAAGTAAACACAGAGACTTATATTGCTTACAAACTGTATGGCCGTGGCAGGCTTCTTGCTAACTGTTCTTATATCTTAAATTAATCCGTTTCTATAAATCTATACCTTGCCACGTGGCTTGTGGCTTACCGGCATCTTTACATGCTGCTTGTCCTGGCGGTGGCTGCAGTCTCTCCCTCCACCTTCCTGTCCCTCAATCTTTCTCTCTGTTACTCCCACCTATACTTCCTGTCTGGCTACCAGCCAATCAGTGCTTTATTTATTAACATATTCGTCATACAGAACATCCCACAGCACTTCTGGGTCTGTGGAATAGTCACACAGTTATCCTTTATTTTACAGCTAATATTCACTTATGAGAGAGTACATACCATGTTTGTCTTTCTGCATCTGGGTTGCCTCACTCAGGGTAATTTTTTTTCTAGTTCCATCCATTTGCCTGAAAATTTCAGAATGTCACTGATTTAATAGCTAAGTAATCCTCTATTGTATAATGTGCCACATTTTCTTTATCAGTTCCTCAGTTGAGGGATACCTAGGCTATCTCCAGGTTCTGGCTTTTACAAATAAAGCTGCTATGAACATAGTTAAGGAAGTATCCTTGTGATATGATTGAGTATTCTTTGAGCATATGCACAAGAGTACTATAGTTGTGTCCCACTTTTCTGAGAAACTGCCTTATTAATTTCCAAATGGCTGTAAAAGTTTGTACTCCCACCAGCAGTGAAGGAGTATTCCCCTTGCTCCACATCCTCCCGAGCATGAGCTATCCCTTGTGTTTTTTATCTTAGCCATTCTGACAAGTGTAAGATGGAATATCAGAGTTGTTTTGATTTGCATTTCCCTGATGGCTAAGAATGTTGAACATTTCTTTAAATGTTTCCCAGCCATTTGAGAGTACTCTGTTGAAAATTCCCCATTTAGATTTGTATTTCATTTTATAATTGGATTAATTGGTTTGTTGTTGTCTAGTTTCTTGACTTTTTTATATATTTTGAAAATCAGACACTGTCAGATGAAGTATTGGTGAAGATCTTTTCCCGTTCTTTAGGCTGTCATTTTGTCCTAATGATGGTGTCCTTTGTCTTACAGAAACATCGGTTTCATGAAGTCCCATTTATTAATTGTTGATCTTAGTGTTTGCAGTGTTGATGTTCTATTCCCAAAGTTGTCTCCTTTGGCAATGCATTCAAGGCTATTTCTTACTTTCTCTTCTATTGGGTTTAGTGTATCTGGATTTCTGTTGAGGTCCTTTTATCCACTTGGATTTGAGTTTCGTGCAGGGTGATAGATATGGACCTATTTGCATTCTTCTACATGACAACATCCAATTAGACGAGCACCATTTGTTGAAGATGCTTTCCTTTTTCCATTGTATAATTTTGGCTTCTTTGTTGAAAATCTTGTGTTCATAGGTGTGTAGACTTACATCTCTGTCTTTAATTAGATCCATTGATCCACCTTTCTGTTTTTATGCCTATATAATGAAGTTTTTATGACTGTAGCTCTGTAGCATAGCTTATTGTACAGGATTGTTCTAGCTATTCTGGGTAGTTTGTTTTTCCATATGAAGTTGAGTATTGTTCTTTTAAGGTCTGTAATGAATTGTGTTGGGATTTTAATGGGTATTTTGTTTTTCCATATGAAGTTGAATATTGTTTGTTCAAGATCTGTAATGAACTGTGTTGGCATTTTAATGGGGATTGCATTGAATCTGCAGATGGCATTTGGTAAGATTTCCCTTTTTACTATGTTAATCCTACCAATCCATGAGAATGGGAGATCTTTACATCTTTTGTGGTAATTCAGTTGAGAAATGTTCAGTTTCCATGAGTTTGTAGGCTTTCCATTATTTTTGTGATTGTTGAAATCCAGCTTTAATTCACAGTGATCTGATAAAATGCAGGGAATTATTTCAATTTTTTTGTATCTATTGATACTTACTTTTGGATTGAGTATATAGTCAGTTTTGGAGAAAGTTCCATGAGGTACTCATGGTGGTAATGTGTTTGTGTGTGTGTGTGTGTGTGTGTGTGTGTGTGTGTGTGTGTGTGTGTGTGTGTATGTTTTCTTTCTTTTGGTTTTGCTGATGTGTTTGTGTGTATGTACTTAACTTCCAGGGCTTGGAGTTTTCCTTTTAATACCTTTTATAGGGCTGAATTTGGGGATAGATATTGTTTAAATTTGACTTTGTTATGAAATACCTTGTTTTCTCCATCTACGGTTATTGACAGTTTTGCTAAGTATAGTCATCTGGGCTGGCATCTGTGTTCTCTTAGAGTCTGTAAGACATCAGTTCAGACCCTTCTGGATTTCAGGTTCTTTGTTGAGAATTCAGGTATGATTATAATAGGTCTCTTTATATATTACTTGGATCTTTTCCCTTACCACTTTTAATATTCTTTCTTTTTTCTGAATGTTTGGTATTTTGATTATTATGTGGTAAGGTGATTTTCTTTTCCAATCCAATCTATTTGGTGTTGTGAGAGCCAAAGTTATACTTTTAGTTTTATTTGCTATGCCTATAAATCCATGAAACAAAAATGCCTCTGAACTGCAAGCAACTTGCTCAAGGACAGATAGTTTCTGAAATGCTATTGTTTATAGGAGATAAGAAGCCACATGTGTTCACTTTCCTAGACAAGTATGTTTGACCCATCTTGACTGGATGTGCTTGATCACATGTGAGTGGGATGTTCAGTGGCAGGAAATACATCAGGATGTATGCTTGCCCTGATTGGACCTGATAGGAAATACTTAAACTGTTGCAAACCATGACTGGGGGCCATTTTCTAGAAACCCAGAGATAGACCTGGCCAGAGCTCATGCACCTGGCCAGTATTTAATTAAAACTTGCTTCAAATTTGGTTTTACATTGTGGCAGTGGTCTTACTCTCCTACAGTGGGATTAATAGTGTTCTGTAAACTTCTTGAACCTTCATAGGTTTGTCCTTCTTTAGGTTGGGAAATTTTTCTTCTATGATTTTGTGAAATATAGTCTCTGGGTTTTTTAGCTGGGATACTTCTCCTTCCTCCATTTCTATTATTCTTAGGTTTGGTCTTTTCATAGTGTCTCAGATTTCTTGGATGTTTTGTGTTAGGAATTTTTTTAGATTTAACATTTTCTTTGATAGATGAGACTATTTTCTCTATGTGTCTTCCATGCCTGAGAGTCTCTCTTCCAGCTCTTGTAGCCTGCTGGTGATGTTTGCATCTATAATTCCTGATCACTTACACAGGTTTTCCATTGCCAAGATTCGCTCCATTTGTATTTTCTTTATTGCTTCTATTTCCATTTTCATGTCTTAAACCGTTTCCTTCAAACATTTTCTCCCTTTCAGGGGTTTATCGATTTCATCCATTTTTTGTTTGTTTGCCTTTCCCTCAATTTCTTGAAGGGATTTTTTTTATTTCCTCTTTAGGGATCTTTATCATCTTCATAAAGGTATTTTTAAGTTGTTTTCTTGTGCTTCAGCTGCACTGGATGATTCTGGTTTTGCTGTCATTGGATAGTTTGTTTCTGGTGGTGCCACATCCCTTTCTATTATTGTTTGGGTTCTTACACTGGCAGTTAGACATCTGGATTCAGAATGATTATAGGTCTAGGTATTGATTCTTGCATTTGTCTTTGTTAAATGGGTATTTTGTTTCTTATTTTTTGTTTTTTGTTTTTTTTTTCTTTCATCTCTGGTCTTCTGGCCTAAGTGGCCAAGGGTTCTGGTGACTAGTGAGTCTTCAAGTACAGTAGTGTGTCTCCACTGGGGTTTGGGGGCCCAGGGCTCTAAATCAAGCCTTGCTTCCCATAAAGCAGAAGTATCTTCTGAAGTTATAGTCCAGGATATGGATCCCAGGAGATAGTGTGCACTCTGAGGATGTTGGGCAGGCTTAAAGGAGTTTAGTGGGTGGTGGGCCGTGTGTACTTGGGGGTCCCTAGGACCAGCCTGGCCTGCAGTAAAGCTGCTGGAGCTATGGACAATCAGCTCTCTTTTACTCTTTGGAGCTTGAGCTAGATAGAAAGAATCTTGCTATAAAGAAATAAAACTAAAAATGTGCCATTGATGTAAAAGAAAATGCATTTTTCCTTCCCAAATGATATCATGTGGATAATCAAGTCTGTCTGTGTTCCTTTGCAGATTGTGAAGCCAAGTACTCAGTTCTCACCCTATATTTGAAAAATATTATTAGAAAAGTTATAAATATTCACAAAAGTATTTTCTATGTTGATTGAGTCAGTTACCAGAATACAATATTATTTGCACCCAGTAAATGTGTGCAATTTCTTTTTTATTTTCAAATTTGTTATGTTTTGCTTACCATTATTTTTCAACATACTATTTTTCTTTTTATATAAAATAGCAATGTTTCTTCTTGTGTAATTTTTTTACTTTGAATACAAATCAAAGCTATAAGCATAAGTCAGAAATAGAACCCATTTAATATGGAGTTAGTAAGAAAAAATTAGTCAAAAACAATGTCACTAACTCTTTAATGAAAGACATTAGCAAAATAACATGAAAATAAACATGTACGTTTATAGTTTCTTTAGACTGAGTCACAATATTTAATTCATTTTGAAATGTTTCTTCAAAAGTTTATGATCTGTCTAAATGTGTTTGTTTCTCTTTAAAGAGGGCAAAGTTTTAAAATACCACTGGCTTTGATTGATATATTTTTTTCAATTTTATTTTGGTGGATTTTGTTGAGTTCAAGCTGTAAAGCAATTTAATGCTATTGAGATCTTATAGCTAAAAATTAAATAATCGGGGTGTTTAGATATGGTATTGGTTATATAACATGACCATCTATTACATGAGCCAAGACTTATCATTTATAACATGAACAAAAATTAATAATGAATTATAAACCCCATAGAATTTATAAATAAGTATAATAATTAATTCTTCTCTTCTAGAAAGTTGAAGTTCAATCGACTTTTTGTTTTTAAAAAACAAATTAAAATTTTAGTGAAGTTTCGGAAAAGAAATGGTCACTGCAGATATTTTTAATTCAGAATCATGAGCAGACAGAGGCCAGTGAGGCTCCATGTAAACACTAGGTCTCTTCACTGAGGGCCAGAAGGAGACAGTCTGATGACAGTGGGTAGATTTTATTCTGTTGAGTCAAACCTGTCCTTCCTCCAGGGTATAATTATAGGAAAAGTACAAGGCAGAGAGCAGACAACTGTCTGTGTGCTGATATCTGACTGGCCTATTCTTAGAACTGATCTAGAAATAATCCTTTAAATTACCCCATGACAATGAAGTATGTTAATGGAACACAAGAGAAAACTGACATAACTTACAGAGTTCTGTCAAAAACTAAAAGCAATAATAAGAAATTAAATAATATTCTACACGAGACTATGAAACAAGAAAATGGAACATGATACAAACTAGAGAAATGTGAATGTAGAGTTTAAAAATATTTTCTGTAGAAGATTTTAATTATTCCAGACATGGTGACAAGAATAAACATATAAAACCCAACAATATTCAAAAGCTTTGATATAGTAAAGAGAATTTAAGTTGACTGAAGAGTCATCCCAAAGAATGGGGAAAGTATTTGCTTGTTACATATCTGACAGAGGATTAAACCTAGAACATACAGAAAAAAAAAAAAAGAACAAGAACAATAGCCCAATCAGTAAATGGTGTAATGAATGAAACAGAATTCTCAAAAATATATAAATGGCCAACATTTCAAAAAGTGTTACACAGCACTAGGCATCAGGAAAATGATAATTTTGAGATTCTACCTAATTCCACTCTTAATGTCCATCTGGAAAATAAATGATAGCAATACTGGGGAAGATGGAAGAACAGTAACCTGGGTTTACTGTTGATAGAAGGATAAACTGGTACTGTCACTACGGAAACCCAGGCTGTAGGTTCCACAAAAATCAAAACATAGAACTAACATATGACCCAGATATACTGTTCCTCGATGTATACCCAAAAGATTCTATATTCAAAAAGGATTCTACATTCTACAGAGAGCTGCAACTATGTTCATTGCTTTTATTGCTGCTTTATTTATAACAGCAAAGAAATGTTCATCAATAATGAATGGATAAGAAAAATATGGTCCACACACTCAATTGAATTTTATTTACCTCTACAAAAAATGAAACATAGCCATCATATATATATATATATATATAT